>PHNY01076658.1:2442-19184 GCA_003724115.2 Anethum foeniculum
ACATTTTATTATTATTATTATCATAGTATTTTATTTAAGATGTTTATTTTGTAATGAAGATAAAAGGTATCTGTAAAATATGTATGATCTGTATGAGATTAGAATATTGCTTAATTAATTGAAAAAGTTTAGTATCGAAAACATTAAGTGTGTTATTATGAATTTTATTGTCATTTTAAATGGAAAAATAATTTTTTTTTTTTGTTGAACTTGAAAAAAATATAACATAATTGGATAATTTTCATGAAATCAAAGTTAAAACTCGAAAACTCGATAATAACCCCCAATAAGCTCGAAAACTCGATAAACTCGACGACTTGTTAAAAAACTCGATAAGCTCAAACTCGTTAAAATAGGATAAGCTCGAAAACTCGTTAAAAAACTCGAAAACTCGAAAAGCTCGAAAACTCGCGAGTAGCTCGAACTCGACTCGTTTATTATTCGGGTCGAGTTCGAACATAATTTTTAGGCTCGATTATTTTTAGACTCGACTCGACTCGATTAATAAAAGCTCGAACTCGAATTTAATAAGTACAAACTCGACTCGAATTGCATCCCTATATATATACACCTTATTATTACCGGAAAGTTACCTAAAATGTACTTTGACTCTGACATTTAGTACTGATGTTAGTAGTTAACAAAAACATTTTAAAAATATCCGTTTTCATTTTATTGTCAAAGTCCTCCCGACCTCCGCCAAGTCCCGGGTTAAATCTGCAACGTCACACACACTAAAAACACACACACACACTATCCTGCTCTGTATTCTCTGAAGTCATGGCCTCTTCTTCTTGTGTCCACTCCATTCTCTCCTTACCATCCTCCCTCAGCCAGACCCGCAAACCCAACCCAACCCGCTCTAAACCCCCTTTCACAATCCACTGCGGCCCACGCGGCCCACTCGTCAAAGGCCGTATCCTCAGCATCGAAGCAATCCAAGCCGTCCAAGCCCTCAAACGCTCCCCCCATAACGACGCCGTTCTTTCTCGCCTCCTCAAATCCGACTTAATCGCCGCCTTCAACGAGCTTCTCCGCCAAGACCAGACTGAATTAGCTGTCAAAGTGTTCTCCGCTATCCGATCGGAGTTCTGGTACACTACTGATTTGTCAATGTACGCTAGTTTAGTCTCCGCGTTGGCTCGCAAAGGCAAGAGAGAGGAGATTGATCGGTTAATACTTGGTTTGAGTGAAGAAGAACAAGTTGTTAGTGATGACAAGAGACTGGTTTTGTTGATTAAAGCGGTGATTAATGCTGGACGGGTGCTATCGATTGTTAGGATTTATCGGATTATGAGGACGAGTGGGTGGCAACCCAGCTGTGCTGCGGATGATTATGTGGTTAGGGTTTTAATTAATGGGCTGAGAAGATTAGGGGAGGACAATGTGGCTAATGAGGTGTTTACAGAGTTCGGGAGACCTAATGTTTAATATAGGTTCGCGCTCATGTATTCATCTTAGAACAATTGTTGTTTATAACGTTTGCAAAATCAAATGTATTCATGTTAGAACATTTGTTCTTTACAACGTTTGCAAAATCAATGTATACAAATAGTCGGAGAGCTTGAGAGTTTATGTTTGACATTGGTTTGTGCCGGAGTTAGATTAATTGTTCTTTACAAAATTTAACGATGTATACAAATAGTCTTGCTTTCTATAATTGAAACTCTTTTAGATATCCGGACAATATAGTGTGTAATCATGTGTTTTGTGCTTTCTGATTTATGAATTGTACAAGTGTACAATTTTAACAATTATGTTTTGACATGCATACACATTATTTTGGTATGTGGATGATATGTAAAATTGTTATATAGTTTAGAAGTTTGATAAATAAAACTAGTAGAATTTTCAATGATTTATAAATATACACATTCATTAGTTGCGTGGGTGTAAAAGTTATGTTTTTCTTAAATATATAGGAGTGAGTGTTTTCTCAATTATATACAATTTGAAGTCACTTACAAATACATAAATTGTTTGTGTTTTATGTGTGGAAATTATATGGTTGATGATTATTCTGGTGCTTGAATTTTCATGATTTTATCTCACAATGGAAACGGTCTACCCCTTGTAAATAGCTTTTGTTGTCTAATTCTAATTGCCCTTCTTTATCTCCACATTTCCTTCTTTTGTGTCTCTCTATTCCACATCTTTTACTTGAACTTGTATTACATCCCTTTTGGTGTTTATCACATTACTCATTTTCTTACATTCATGATCAACAGATATATTGTTCCTCCAATGGCTTTTAATAAATTGTCGGTGCTGATGGTGGTGGCAGCCATTTTTTGCAACTCAGTCTCTGCAGATCCTGATTTGCTTCAAGATGTTTGTGTGGCTGATCTGACCTCTAGTATGTATCTTACGAAACTCGTAGTTTAGAATATTAGCATGTATCACATTACCTCTCTTTGATTTACATTGTGTAAACTCCATTCATGTTACCTCCCTTTGGTTCATAAATCTCCAATTTGTCACTACATTCTCTGAAATGTCACTAATTATTATGTCAACTCTATTCTGTCACCTCTATGTGATTCAAGATTCTCTAATTAGTCACTACATTTTATGTATACACCATTCTGAAACTACGGTACATTGTTAATCTTAAATCGATTAAGTGATATGGAGTGTGATTACTGTTTACATTTGATGCTGCCGGTTCTAGGGTTCAAGCTCATGATATAAGTATATTCTAACATGATGATTCAAACAGACTAATTAGATTTTCTTAACATGAATCTCAGACATTTTCTTATCCGTATTAAAGGATTGCTTGCCTAAATGCCTTATTTGCTCAAGTAGATTCTAGCTTGGACTATTTAACCCCTATGGAAAAAAGGATTTTTGACCTGCAAATTGTGGAAGTGTTAGAATGACGATGAAAGGTTTATTATTTTATTCGTCCATTTATAAAGCTACAACTATTTCAATTATAATGTTCCATTTCTTGCGTATAAAACAGCTATCAAGGTGAATGGATACCCGTGCAGAGAGCCATTCACAGCGGAAGATTTCTTCTTTGGGGGCTTGGCCGCTCCAGGAGTTATCAACACCTCAATGGGTGCTGTGGTGACTGCAGCCAGTGTTCAAAAGCTCCCTGGACTCAATGCTCTTGGTATTTCCATGGCGCGCATAGACTATTCAGGTGGCGGTCTAAACCCGCCGCACCTCCACCCTCGGGCCTCTGAACTTGCATATGTGCTCGACGGAGAATTGGAGATGGGATTCCTTACCACAAAAGATGTACTCATCACCAAGGTCATGAAGAAAGGTGAATTGTTTGTGTTCCCAAAAGGACTAGTCCATTACCAAAAGAACAATCAGAAGCAACCTGCATCTCTTCTTGTGGCATTTAATAGTCAGTTCCCTGGAACGCAACCCATTGCTCCCACCTTGTTTGGCGCTACCCCGCCTGTTCCGGATATTGTGTTGAGTATGGCATTCCAAGTTGACCATCAGGTGATCACAAATATAAAAGGGAAGTTTGCTAAGAAATAGAGCAGAGCCCATGTGTTATTTCTCATTTTCCTTCGGGAGATTTTCGTTTCATTGTTATGTAGAAATATTCTTGATACACTAGCAATAATATGTAATACGTAAGATTTTTGCCTTGGTTCTTGGACTTCTGCCAGCAATTTACATAAAGTTTATACTAAGATGGCTGCAAATATATTAGGGCAAGGCTAATGTCTACAAGTAGATAATTTATCATCACTATTACAAGCTAAATAAAGTTTTTATTTCTTCTTTTTTTGAGCTGGCAGTCAAGAAGACAATCATCATTATTAACACATTTCTTTTGAAATTTAGTATATACATGTGTTGACAGAATAAGTAACTGCAAGATTTCTGCTTATACCAATCTATGTAATACCTACCATTTTCTTTTATATATAGAAAAAACAGCTTGTACCAAATTTTACATGGCAAAAAAAATGCTCATATTTAATATAGAGTAAACAGCCTCTACTAAAAAAAAAAAAAATTAAGCACTGAGACAATTGGATTTGTAACCAGTGGACATCTGCAGAGAGAAACTATGATTCGTAGACTGTGAAGACTTTGAAGGAATCAATCACAGTGTTCAATTTGTCTTTCATCTTCTCCCATCTCCTCTCGTTGGCTCCCGTTGTCACAGTATAGAGCTTTCCTGCATGAGAGAGTTGGTGCCAGTGATGTATAATCCAAGTTTATGCGAAATGTGAAGCTTCGAGATAGAAGATGCTCAAAGAGAAGTATTACGGTAGAACATCACTCGAGAAATGAGAACTAACTAACTATTTGAACTACAAGAGCAACTAAAGTAATGAATATAAACTTTTTAGATCAACCCAATAATTGTAACTTAATATAGTCCCACTTTGAATTAGTGTCATAAGAGTGGAGGACATGTTTTAAGGAAACCAACACCTAATCATACAGCTTATAGGACTAAAGAAAAGACTCCCGTCTTTTGTTCAACAGGATTTAAGGTATCCTATAGTGATTCTAGAGAACAGGAACTCCTTAATACATTTGTTTATGCTGCTATATGCTCAGAGAAAAATGTCCTTCGTTAATAATCAGAAGTTAATATAATTCTCAGGATACACAAAATTCCCATGCTGCCCTTTGTTGTTATTAGTCATGTTTTGGATCAAGCGTAAAACAAGGTGTTGAAAAGGCGTCAGCGGAAGCTTATTCATGAATACTCTTCTAAAATAAATAAACTTCTGGTTGGTCTTCTATAAGAAACAAATTTATGGACAATGTTGGGCATGCATTCTGCAACATTCTAGACCTTGGAACTGACACACAGCCAATACTCTCTAGTAAACAGCAAATTAAATTAAGTTACCGTTTCCAATACAGATTGCGCTAAGAGCGTGGCGAGTAAAGTTTGGAGCTTTGGCCACAAACTCAAACGTGTAGTAAGTCTTTCCATCAACCTCATGCTGTGACATGAAGAGGATAATGCAACACAGTCAAGGTTAGTACAGATATATAAAAGCACCTATTGCAATATAGGAGCAAATTATGTTAACATGAAGAGGATAATGCAACAAGTCAAAGGTATGTACGCTGGAGCAAAGTCATTCAGTAACCAGCCTAAGCGCTGGCGAGGTGCTGGGTATTGAAAAAAAAAACAAAATAACAATTTAATATGTAAAACACAAAACGTCATAGTATCAGTAGTAGACAAATATAACCTAGCATTACAATTGCTATCGGGTGTCTTTTCTCATTACAATTGCTCTCGGGTGTCTTTGCTTATCTTTGCTCTCAATCTCTCTTGTAAAAACTCAATCTCTGAAGCTTTAAAAATTATAGAATTCAACTTTAGTATAGTTTTGTTTTTGTGTCTTGCATTGTTAGTTAGTCAAAATTATTTTAGTAACACTCTAATAAGTCTTTTGATGATGTTTCAGGAAGCTATGAAGCTTGTACATGGTTTTACACCAACTTTTCTGATGTCCAGGATGTTTTTGAGCAAGTCTACAACACTTTTTAATATTTTTGAATATGTTTACAACACTTTTAAAGGTCAGAATTCATTTCCTTAACTTTTTAATGTATGTACAGATATATAAATGCATTTAGTGGATTATAGGAGCACCATTACGTATTCAAATTGCTGTTATTCAATGGGGATATTGCTATCGTAATTATCCACCAAACCACAACCATTAGAACTATCATGTTTGAAAAAATGAAAACGAAGCAAAGGAGGGGGGGGGGAGCTTTTAACTATTTTAGGTCTCATGTTGTACCATCTAGGGATAAAATTGTAGAGATAACTATGCTTATCAGATGAAATGTAATTTAGCAAAAAAAAAATGCCTTGCAAGACATTCAGATCAACCATAGTTCACTTCTATTTTCATATATTAACTGCATAAAGAAGTTTATATAGAATGTTCACCTCTGCTGCGTCAATTAGTTGTGTCTTCTGCGAAGGTGGAGCCAAGACCCTTTTTATTAGAGCTTCAGAAACCTATATACAATTGATCAATCATGATAAATTTATGCCTAAAATAAAAGACTAGACATCCTTGCTACAAATACAGTGTCAATGGTTAAATATTATTGATACTTGAAATAAGAATGGACATGAAAAGTAGGAGGTACAGTATACATCTCGAGGCGAGCCAAGGTCATGAACGTCCTCTTTGCTAGTTGGAAATACATTTACACTGACATTTTCCAGTGGTTCAATAACATCTTTAAATACTTTGTCCTGTCCTTCGATGACTATTTCCTGCTCACATAAAGGAAAAGATGATAGTACAACAAAGACCTGATCCGAAGACCAACTATTTATGGGCACACTACAAGACTAAGTAGCCAAAGAGACCATAAACTTGCTAAATTACAGCAGTATTAAAGGTAACACTGTAGTAACAACTACCTGCCACCCAAATGGATAGACAAAAGAATACCCATCCTTCTTATCTGTGACTCCTAAAAACCCCTTCTTTGTTTCTGCAGCAACTGAATCATATCAAGGGTTTATCTTAGAAAATCAGCCATTATCATAGGCATTTTCGAGTGATTTCAATAAAAATAAATAAAGTTTGCATTAGGGAACTCATGTAAGAACTGGAACTCTTTAATGAAAGAGAGATTCATACATGAAATTGTTTGGTCCGACAGCAACATCCAAGGGGCTGTTATTGTCCCAACAGCAAGCAATTGACGCCTTCCGGGTTTATCTAAAGGAAATGATCCAATGGTAATAGATCCCAAAAGAAACACTAATAGTGCTTTGATAAATTGATTTGTTATAAGCTAACGAGGATACACTGAATTAATTAAACAAATGTACTCGCTCCCATTCTGTGCAGACTTTCAATATTACATAACATGCACAGCTGGGAAGCAAACAAATATCTCATGGGAATTTAGAAGACGTCGAACTAGATTAGTATTTATGCGAGATTATCAGCATTGGAAAAGTTCCAACTAAAAAATGTATTGACTAGAGACTTGTTTTATTTCCATATCGTTTCTTCTTCAATTATTATGTTTCTCGTACCAAGTCATATTTTTACCGTGATTCCGTTGTCAAAGCTTACACTCCTCCCCGGAGTTGGACTCTACTCTACGAGCGGTATACACTAGTATATGTCATTTTGCTGGTTGGACTAAACAGGTCACAAAGCGTGAAACAATGAACTAAAGCTAAGAGGTACATCAGATATGAATCCTAAATCATAATGCTGAATTGCTTATAACTTTCCATTATTCCCGTTAATCATACTCCAATTTATATCTCAATCATCAATCATATCAGAAGCACTGTAACCACAATATGAATCATATCACAACCTGTAAAACCCATAATTCATATTAAAACACACACACCTAGTGAATGCAGAAGCCATCTTTCTCTTTCTTGATCATTTGTAGAAGTGCATTCATCAAAAGAAGCATGCACAGTCCCTCTAAGCTTCCTCTGTTGGCATTCTTGAAATTCTTTTGGTGATCTTTTAAACCCAGAGAAAGTAAAAGAATGGTTAGCAAGAATAGAGGGTCTATAATCAAAAAATGGAAACTTAGTAGCAGTGAGGGACTGGATTGTTACTTCCATTACAGTTTAGTGTGTATGTTTTAAAATTGTTGAGGGACTATAAGTTTAGTTGGGGAGCATGATAATATGGTAGAAAAGTATGTGGCTTGTATTAGAAGTCTTTTTCTTAGATAGGATAAAGCAGTAGTATGTTGTTTTTGGTTTTGGTGTTTGCTTTTGCAACTTGAGATTTTCTTCCCACCTATCTGCATTGGTTATTTAGGTCCTGTACAGAGCTTATAAGTCATCGTAAGCCTGTTGACTCAACTTATAAGTTTCATTTACATAAGTTGAAAGTTAGTAATAACGTATTTTTTTCAACTTTTTTTGATTTTTTTTTTTTTGATTTTTATTTTAAAATATAAGTTTTAAATGTTTTCCTGATTTAAAATTCACGAATTGAGATAATTGTATTTAATAATTATTTATTTTAGTTCATTTAACTTACAAATAAATTTATCCAGACACTTATATAACTTATAAATATTTATCCACTTATCAAGTAACTTATTCATTTTAAGACTTATTTTAGAATTTCCGAAACAGACGCTTACTCAGTTCCCCAGTTCTCCTCTGATGATGTAAATTTATTTATTTTTCTTTGGATATATAAAAGTTGTCATTTATTTTTATTTGTTTTTTTATGATTAGTAGGGTAGCCCTGGTATTTATGTAGTATCGTATTTTCTGTAGTGTATATTTTCATGCATAATTCACGGTTTTCCTTGTATGCCACACAAATTTTATATGTTTATCGCATATTGTCTTAGTGCTTGTATATTTTGTGAATAAAAAAACAAAGCAAATATTACTCTTTACAAATTTTGAATGCCAAAAAACAAAGCATATTGTCATTTTGACACGGGGTCGGAACAAAACATCTCAGCAGAACATTCAGAAGTAGGAGTAACATGTACTTGCTCCACAAATGAGTCTCATCAACATGTTGATCCTTTTTGGTCGGAATCAAACAACAAATTTTTTGTTTCTATAGTAAGTAATATATAGATCTAACTTCCACTAGCAAGATATGCTTTCGGAAGACCTTCAATTGTGCAAAGCCAAACCTTTCTACATTTTAGACAAGTCAAAGAAAAGCCTTATACAGCATCCTTGCATGCATTTAAAAAATCCATCTTCTCCCTCCCCAAAAGTGAAGTATCTAAAAGTCTGATGTGTGCTTGCAGTTGAGAAACGATGTAGTTTATCTTCATTTGAATGACCAAGGGAAAGATGAGAGAACTCAACTAGTACTGGTATTGCCGCCAAACTGCTTCTGAAGGTCTTGGAATGATACAGTGGCAGAACCCCTTCGCTTAGGTTGTTGTTGAGAGGAGTGTTCCCTCCACCCGGTCATGTATATAATCTTTGACCATAGTAAATAAAAAAATTTATTTAGAGCTTGCACTAGAATTAAATCAACAAAGCTTATGTCACCCCGATTCTTTGTTTCACCACTAGTGTGCGTGTCAGATACTTGACACTGACATAGGTATGGACACGCACCGTTTTTGGGCACACAAGAAAAACAAGCAGCTGCCCTTTCTCTTTCTACCTTTTCGTAGTCAATCACAGCCTTGTTCAGTCAACTGACCAATAGAAGAACTCGTAATTAGAACAAGACTCACCTGATAGGTAGCTGGAATAGTGCCATCTTCTGCTGCAAACATTGACTCATACACAGCTGCAGTGGCCAGAGCTGTTTCTCTCTTCAAGATCTAGATATTGTGAAAACAAAAATATCAAGGTAACATACAACGCAAGTACTTCAAATTCAAGATTGAAATGAAGCTATAAATTAACAATGGAATACCTTGTGTCTTTGTACCAAAGCATTAGTTTCGCCCATTGCACGCAGGTGCTCTATCAAGTCCAAAGCTATACACAAGAAGCAAATAAAAAAGGCAGCGGCCATGGGGAAAGCATATTTAGACTCGCATTAAGATAACTAATAAAAACCACACACGGGTTGCACACTCAGATAACATTTTACCTTCATACATTGATGTGACATCAAATCTAAAAAATATCAAATTATATTCATGAAAAACCATGACAGTATCTTAGACTCTGAAGTCAAATTTAGGCCCCCCAACTATAGGAGACCCCTCGTGTATAGACTAAATATCATACAGCAAGCAAGCTGTGACAGTTCCCCATTCATGCAGATGTAATATAATGACAACCTTCAAAACATCTTGAACTCCAAAGTCGAATTCAGGCACCAAATCTATGGAAGACCTACTGAATACTATTATTACGCTAGCGAATTGTGTTTTAATACTTCCTTTAGCAATGACTGTATTGTTATATCCAGAACTAGTGGAAAAAAGGGCTAGGATTCTCTCAAGGAGATAAAGCATATAGAAGTATAAATACTAAGTTCCAAACTTGAGTGCTTTCTACGGATATACTACAATATAAGATGTCCAAGATGAACCTTTTTCCTGAAATTGTTATATGGTAACAAATTTATTGTTATAAATCTGTTAATTAAGGCGTCGTAAGTATATATACACTTGCAAGATACAATGTACAGGGCAACTGCTCACCACTTTTATATCTAACCGTATATTCATCCATATCAACACCTGGAAGCATGAAGCCAGCCCTTGTCAAAAGATTTCCAGCATCACGGACCTACGACAGACCCAAAAATTACTTGGAAACCAGCCAGAATAGTAATAGGAACTGTATTCTGTGCACATGAAAGCAAAACATGTCTCACTATTCATTCACACGATACGATGCTCTTAGCACTTGTTAGTTTAGACCTAACGGAGATATATGTTTTTTAGCTAGTCGGTTTTTTGGTAGAATTAAATCTATCACATGCTTTGCAAGAAGCTACCAAGTAAGGCTCATACATTCCTGCCTAGACCTATCTTGCTTATCAAGGTAAATAAGAACGCATCATCATACGCATATAAGAAAATTGTTGTTTTACAATAAGCAATTATATAAACAATTATTGCAAAATTTTATATTTAAAACATATTTAGTGTCCAATTGATTTTTAAATGAACAGTTGTTGAGGCAAATGTAGGTACTTGTGCAAGTGGTGATACTCGTGGACTGATACCCCCTTCCCGCTCCATCTGTGCTATGGTGCATGCTATTCTTAGCTCTCTACAAGGAAACCAGAAAATTTTTTAAGGCGCGTGCATTGTATTCTAGACAAGACATTTGAAAATATCAAATACCAACTTCAACGTTTCTCCACCCATAATGGCTGCCAGAAATAACCCATCAGGCTTCAGCGCTAATCTACTCTGTTACAAGTAAAATTTAACACGTGAGCATCTTCTTCTATGAAATCAGAAGGATTTTTTAGACTTCACACATACCTGAATCATGGCTCCAGGAAGATCATTTGTCCAATGAAGTCCCAAGCAACTTATTACAAGATCTACAGAACTTCACATATACGGTAATACTTTAACATTGATAATTAAGCATTTCAATGTAATGGTCATGATTCAAAATAGAAAATATAGGAAATTACTGTGCAGACCTTTCTTTTATAGGCAAAAACTCTTCATCACCAACAATGTATGATGTTTCAATGTTATCGTTGTATTGATTGTGCTCAGTGGCTTGACATGATTTCAACATGTCATATGATGTATCCATCATGATTAGCTTTTCAATGCCACCTAAAATAAAGACAAGGCATCTCATTACATATCAACTGACTATTTTATTCCAAACAACCTTATCAGTCAAAGTTCTATGCAAAAATGATACGTAGATATACTTAGCTAATTTAAGTAACAAATACACTAAAATGCTTAAAATGTTCATATTCAATCGTCTGCCAATAATTTATAATTAACAAATATACTAAAATGCTTGAAATATGTATATACAATCGTCTGCCAATAATTTATAGGAAATTAATAGTAAATATACAAACTAAGAGCAAGTCCAAGAGTGCCCTGAATCCATGTTCTAAACTAGAATTTAAGGCATTTTGCATGAATGAATGCTCCAACAGTGTTCTAGTGGTGCCTTAAAATACTAGGACATCCATCAAATGCCTCATTTTTAAGGCATGATTAGGCAATGCCCTATTTCATTTCTATCAATACATAGTTCCCTCCTTTTTTACCCATCTCTTCTCTCTCATCTTTTCCCTTCCCTCCAATTATAATTCAAATATAATATTACTTTAATAATTATAAGACAATTACAAGGCATGTTGTTGGAGTTGATATACAAAAATTTTGTCTTAAATCACCAGGACACTATATTTTATTATTTTTATAAGCCTGTAGTAGGACATTGTTGGACTTGCTCTAATGTCACATGTGTGTCTAGAATCTTGAAACATTTCTTTTATGTAAATGCTTAAGGTGATATAAGACATATTTCTATCCTTTTATATGCTACACAGCATTCACGCTTGCTGGGACTTGCTTGACTAAATATCAGAAATTCTTTCTTTATCTTCACCAAGTATTTTAGTATGGATTGTTGGTGCACTGTACTTAACTCTTCTATCTTTATCATGTAATTAAATTATAATCATGACATCTTGGTTATGCCGCCTTTATATCCTCCAGATTAGTCACAATCCCCAATATGCTTGCAGCTTCACATCATAGTTGAGATTAAAGTCATGAATATTATAAACATTACATTCAGTGCAGTTGTACTGTTATCATGGTTAATTACTAGCTCACTGATGTAAAGGCATAAAGGTAAAAAAATTGATTGAGGTGCTTACCACGGCCATGTAGCAAACGCCTAATGGCTCCTGAGGCACCACCAAAACATAGTGCTGTAGGAAATGTCTTTTTGCAATCCTAGAAGAACAAGAACAGTATTTTTTTTTTAAAAAAAAAGATCAAATAACTGATGAAAACATTGGAATGACATCAAAAGACTTTTAAAGCAGCCTAATTAATATTTATTATGGAAAAACCAAATAATAATTAGATGAAATTCTGTCACTAAATCAGTGAATTGCACAGACTCCCAATAAGTATGACTGGTGCAGATTGTTTGTAGTTTATCAACAATTAATTGTTACGGTACTCTGACAAGATCCCTTTATCCACAGTTAAAATGCACAAACGTAGACATGACAAAGAATCGTTTTTGGAGCAGTCTAACTTAGCTCAAGCGGGGAACTCAAAGACATATTGGGTAATTTAGAACATAATCACATTTATATTGAATTTATAACAGATTTTTTATTTTTTACCAATCTTTTTGACTAACAGACTAGGGATTTCCCTTTTTTTCAGCGCATAACATCACTTTCATGTTATAGTGAAGATCATTGTACTATCTTACTAACTAGTTGGAAACGATTTGGGATACTGATGTGGTGTCTCTGATTGCAAAAACACTTTTATAACAGAAAACCATAATAAAGATGCCCATATAAGTACGTGCAGAGGAAGTAACATAACAAGAAGATGAGCAGCACTAGTAGCCATAAAAGTGAAAATAAATAAAGCAGTGACAGTCACAACAAAGAGATCGTACAAGGTGTCCTGGTATGTATTCGCTTTTTTTGATTGAGACAGATTATGCTTGGTTTTCTTGCTTTAAATGTGGTAAATATGTATGTATCCAATGTGTAAGAGAAATGTGAGTGTGTTCTTATGGCTGCCTCTTCAATTTCTTTAAAAGAAAATTGCTGGTTTGGCCTATGAATCATACACAATGGTCTTTTCCACTAGTGTTGGGATTTTTGGTTGTTTTTTAAGTTTTAACCACAACTCAAAGTTGTTTCACATAATATATTATTGGGTTTACTGCTATGGCGTTTGCACAATAGTTCCTTGTTATGCTGTTGGTCTTCTTTTGGTCTTCCTCTGCTTCCCTGCTGTACAATGGAGTTTCAGTTGCAGCTAACTACCATGAGATTCCAGGGTGTTTGTATTTAGGATGCAATTGTATAACTGATTACCTAAGATGATCAGTCCTGGATAAGTATGGTTTTGATTAAACAAGGGAAGCTGTCGCTCGCAGGGAGGCTGTAAATGCTTGTGGGATGCCCAAGACAAACGAATGGAGTTTAAAAAGGGATTAAAGCAAGCTGTGTTTGGTGTTGCAGCAATGGTGGAAGTCAATTTAGGCTGTTTACACTCCTGGTCTTTGGAACAGGAAGCTTTAAGTGTTTCCCCAGGTCTGCCCAACATGTTGTGGCAGAAACATGATGACTTCCCAAGAGACATATCCAATTCCAACCACCAACCAATGATGTCATCTGTTCATGAATCTTCCTGGGATGGATCAAGAAGCAGCATACCCATGAAATACACTTGAACACGCATGAGCATCCTTGCATTTCGAACAACTGCAGAAGCAGGACATTTCACCAGAGTCTTACAAGGCTTTCTTCCTATTGCAGGTTCTTCAAAGGAGGCCTGGGGCTAATCCACCCAAGCATTATTAAGTCAAATCATGTCTTCCATGTTTACGTTTGAACTATGCCTTTCATTAAGCTATTGAGGTTGTTCTTCCCTATATCCAGACAATGTTTCATTTGAACTATTGAGGGTTGTTCTGCCCTTCTCAGTTTATGTATTTCTAAGTTAAACTAGGTTTTATTTGTTTCTACTCCTGTAGCTTGTAATGGTTTAGGTTGTAACTCTATTGTCTCCTTTGTAACCTGTGTTTACGCTTGATAGAGCTTCACCCATTCTATTATATAAGCTATTTAGCTAAAATCATATATTTGTTCTAGTTGCACTACATTTTGTATGATAAATCACAAAATGAAAGGGAATGTATTAAGTATAATTTAAAAATTTACTACCTCCAGTCGATCCAGAATATTCTCAGCCACAGTATCAACCAACGTATCCTTTGGGCTCATCAACCATGCCGCCCTATCACGCTGCCAATAAAGAGCTAGCATTACAATAAAGAATGTGAATAAAACAAATTCACTAATAACAATTAGACAACTAAAACTAACAACTAAGCTACCTGCAAAAGATTAGACTCAACATAGCAGAGGATGGAAAATGTACAAACTAAGCTGTACCAATTATCATCTACAGGTTACCAGTAATTGAGATTAGAGTTGTGACATGCTAAGTGAGGTTACGTATCCATTTACATGATTTATTCAATAACACAACTCAGTTCAAGAATGCCAGGCTTCAGTTCTGTAGTCTGTAGGATAATAACTAGTTGTTGAACAAGAAAGATCAAAAGATTTGTGTATTGACCAAAAAACATAAATGTACACGACAGTGTGTACTAAAAACAAAACTCCATAGATTGTCAACATTTCAACTCACAAAACTAATGTCTAGAAAAGTGACACATCACAGTGATTATACATTACTAACATAAGTAACTATAGTAAGTAAACATCATAATAGGACATCAAGAACTAAGCATCATACAAACACATTTACAAACAAGAAAATACCCAAGAAATAATAAATGAATTGGGGGCTAAAAACAAAAAAAAAAAAAAACAAAAAAAAAATTGGTAGGTAAAGAAACCTGTTTGCGTTTGAGATGTCGATCAAAGATTTTGAGTTTGGATTGAGAAGGGCCAGAGAATCCATCACTACAAAATGATCTTCTTAGTAATAAAGCTCCTCCCTTTCTTAACATTTTGTTTTTAAGATTGTACTATATAATATATTGTCTTGGCTAAAATGATTGTATATATTCTAGTACAAATCTATCTAAAGATATTCAGTGTGTTACACACACACATATATATACACATATATATATATACACATATATATATATTGTTTAAGGTTTTTGTATAAACCCCTCTTCAATCAGATGAGAACTCAACAACTTACCACTGTTGAAACTTACCAGCTACCACCGTTATCCTGTTCGAAAATTGGTAATTAGAATTAAATCGGAGATAAAAATTAAATTACCAAATACTCCCTCCGTCTCTACATAATTTTTTCAATGTTCGACACGCATTTTAAAATAAATATAAAGTATGCTTTCATAATTATTTTTAAAATTTTCTTTTTTTAATTAAACTTCAAGTGTTAAACTTTTATTTAGAAAAAGAAAAAATTTAAAATTATTTATGAAATTATGTTATAAATAAGCATTAAAATGTGTGCCGAATGTATACTACTATGGGAGACGAAGGTAGTAGTTTTTAAAACTTAATTGAAAATTTTTGTATAATTTATAACAATTAATTAAATTTGAGAATTTTGGAAATAAGCACCAACAATTACTCATTTACTGCCGGCTCCTTTAATCACCCTCACTAAAAATATCATTTAATCAGAATATTGAAACCAATAATATAGTTTTGTTTTTTTTTTAAACAAAAGTACTTGCTTATATTAAATCGAATCAATTATCATACATCAGAAATAATATCCAGAGCAATATTAAACCACTTTTATTTTATTTAACCTCACTAGTTGATTCATTCTATTTTATTAGGTTATATTCGGTATCTGGGTTTGGATATGTAACATGATCTAATATAAATATTTACGAACTCTGTGATGGAAGATTATTTTGATTTTTCATATTTTCATTTCTAATATTTTTGTAAATATTAATCTTGTAAAAATATGTTTTAAAATAACTTGTTAAAAAGATAGTGATTTAATTAAATATTTATATATGTTTTAAGAGTTTTGATTACAATAAATCTATAAGTCCAAGAATACCCTAAATTCATGTTTTTAAACTAGAATTTAAGGCATTTTGTATGAATGAATGCTCCAACAGTGTCCTAGTGGTGTTTTAAAAAAACTAGGATATTCATCAAATACCTCATTTTTAAGGCATGATTAGGCAATGCCATATTTCATTTTTATCAATAAAATATTTAGTTCCCTCCTTTTTTTTACCGATCACTTCTCTCTCATCTTTTTACTTCCCTCCAATTATAATTCAAACTAGCGTTCTACCCGTGCTACGCACCGAACGATGATATAAATCATTTTAAAGATAAAAAACCTTATATTTATTATATTTAATACATAATTACTTGAAAATTTTTATTAAATATTGATTACCCATGATCGCACCAAACGATAATATTAATCAATTTTAAGATACAAAAAATTAAATTTATTATATTTAATACAAAACTACTTAAGAAATTGCATTGAATATCTATTATCCACGATCAGAAATACTGCTTTCAAAATTAGTTCTTATTTACTCACTAACAGTGTATGACACACATGCGTGTCCTAATCCAAAATAAAAA
>PHNY01076661.1:5159-21034 GCA_003724115.2 Anethum foeniculum
TAAAGAAAAGCGTGTGTAGTCTGAAGCTGCTGACATTTCATCTGATTTTTCCGTTTTGCTGGCCAGTTTTTGACCTCCCTGCTGTAACAAAATCACCGTACTTGGCTAGTTACTGGACCCTTTCGATCTTCACGCTTTAGATCATCGTAGTAGATATCGGGAATGGTATCAAATCTGTTGAAATCATGGCTACAGATTTCGGAAATTGTTAATCAATTAAGTTATCTATATGTAATTTTATTGAACAATTTCGAAAAATTGGGTAGATACGATTTATTAAATTGGTTAAATATTTTTGATCAGCTTATCGGTGATTATTAAAAAATTGGCCGATTTGTATAATCATGGCCGAAATTTAAAAATAGGGAGTAAATTTTAATTATAGTTATTTGATTGAATTTATTTTAACGAGTATCAAAGTCATTTAAAATTTTAGTCTTATTTATTATGAATATATTTGACCATTCCAACCAGGGTAGTAAAAAATTGGAAATTGCACCGTTAAGATGTTGAAATAGAAAATTGTATCAAATTAATTGAGGTGTTGATCGGCTTATGATGAAAATTATTCGAAAGATATAATTGTGGTGAATGATTGATAAGTTTTATTTTAAAATTAAATTAAATCTAATATATTAATCTATAAAATAAATGTCAAATTTAAAAATCATAACCACGAAATGCATTTATTGTTAATGGGACCAAAATATTTCCGGATAAGTATTTATAGTTCAAGTGGAAAATAGTTTTACTAATATTAAGTAACATTTTTATATTATATGGAAGGGAAATCCGGTTGAAATGATGTTCTGAAATTGTATGAATTATATTTATCTTTTCCTTCTATAATTTAAATATTAGAAGTAATTCTTTTTCGGTTCCTAATATTCAGGTAAGGAAATAATTATAAAAAGTAATTATTTTAAAATATATCAATCGTTTTTTCTTCTAGAGTTATTATAATTTAAATATTAAAGATTAGATTTATATAAATATTGTAGAGATATTGATATGTATGAAAGAGTTAGAATGACAAAATTCTTAAAATTAATAAAGTACATCTCATAAGATAAAAACCGAAAGTTCCACAAAATAAACGTAAAGCTGCATTTTGATCTTCTGTAAATGTTGTTCGTAATTGATCTCGACTAGTAAGGTGTTAATTTACTTGAAATTTATGATCTCTATGGAACCTGGATTTAATTGAATAAGTTGTTTGAAAATTTGAAGTAAGATTTCATTTAAAAGCCGAACATTCAAATATTAATATAAACATGAGAAATTCTGTCATTTAAAATTCATATGAAATGCACTTGGAATTCCAAAGGGCATCCAAGAGAAAATGACTTTCCAAGATTGAAGATCATCTCAAAATTTGACTAATAAACTATATTTTTTTAAATGAAAGGGATATTTGACGAGAGTGTTTTATATGTTAAAGAGAGTGACAGCAGTTTTATATCATCATAAATTAAGTTGTTTTCAAAAACATGATAGTATCATGTAAGATAAATGGAAATGAGGCAGGGCTTTCTAAACATATGGTAGTATTTGCATATCATATCTTTTTCTTCAATAAATTCATGTAAAATTCTAGTACACTATGTATGTTTATTGAAAAAGTAATATTGTTTGCATAAGATTCGAATGTAAAAACAAAGAGAGAAAGAGAAAGTTTCCATTATAATAAGCAAGAACTTTTAAAGTTGCAGTATCCAAAAACACCATCACATCCAATCACAATCCACCACCCCTCCCTCCACCAATCTCTCTCTCCTCTCTCCTCTGCTTAGATCTCTGTCTCTCACTCCTTTCAATAACATTTTTCTAAAAATTTATATTCATTACTTCAACCCCCTTTGCTATATTTTGTGCTTTCTTTTGCTTATACTACTCATCATCATCATGCATCATAACTGAAAAAGAAAAGCACAAATCTTTCCCCACTTTAGCCTTCACAAAGTCCCAAAATCTTTGAAATTTTCACTGTTTTCTTACTTGGGTTGGTTTCTATTTTCAGCTTTTTACTTGCCCTTGCACTCCTCCAGGTTCTTCTTCATTTTTTGTTTCAAGATTCTCTCTCTCTCTCTCTCTCTCTTTGGGAGAGATTTCAAGAATTTGAAGCTCAAGTAGGTAATAAAGTTGGTTGCTTTTTCACTTATAAGCTCTCTTTAGCTCAAATTTAGAAATTTTCTTGTGGGATTTCAAGAATTTGAAGCTAAAGTAAGTAAAAAAGATTGCTCCTTTTTCACTTACAAGCCCTCTTTAGCTCAAATTAAGTAATTTTCTTGTTTTAACCCTTTTTTTTTGTTCTTTTTTAATGTTGAGGAAAGTTCAATAAACTTGGATGTTTTTAAGGGTGTGTAGGGTTTTGTCAATATTTAGAATAGTTATTTTCTTGACAATAGTTTAATCAAATTATAATTTGGGAAATCTTGTTTGATTTTTTGGAAAGTTGGGTTCTTTTTAGATTCCAAAATTGAGTGAAGATGGCTATAGTTAAAGGTATTCTGATTCCTTTTAAAATGCTCCTTGATATAACATTGATATTGCATTTGTAAAAAATCACCATATCTTTTTTACATTCCCTCATTTCTTTGTCATCTATAGAGAAGTATGAATCATTGTGAACAAACTAAGTTTTTCTGTTGAAAAGAAAAAAATTAAAATTTTTGGATGAGATTTGGGATGGAGATTTTGTCACCATTTTCTTATTTTCCAAACTCAAGCTGGTTGCTTGAAGATAGCAAGAGTACTAGATGGACTCCAGAAGAGAACAAGTTGTTTGAAAATGCTCTGGCCAAGTACGATAAGGATACTCCGGACCGGTGGCAGAAAGTTGCAGCCATGGTTCCAGGGAAAACTGTGGCTGATGTTAAGAGACAATATAAAGAATTGGAAGATGATGTGAGTAGTATTGAAGCAGGGCTGGTTCCAATTCCTGGTTATAGTCAATCTCCGTTTACATTAGAATGGGGGAATAGTACTAATGGTTTTGATGGATTCAAGGCTTCATTGGGTGGAAAAAGATATTGTGGGAATAGACCATCTGATCAAGAAAGAAAAAAGGGAGTTCCATGGACTGAAGAAGAGCACAAGTAAGTTACCTTTCTTGGTCTTATAATATTTATGTGTATTGTATCTTTGTTTCTCTGCCATAAATTTGAAGCTGTACTATATGTAGTTATAAATTTGGTGGGATAGATTTTCTTTTGACATAATTTTTCATCCTGAGAGCTCATAGCCTCGTATGGTGCGAAGATAAAATATTTTTTCGCATTATTGGTTCAATATTTCCAAACCTTTTGTCTAGGTTAAAAACTTATACTTTGTAAGTCTGATTATAGTGGTTTGGAATTGTGTGCCTAAAACTGGATTAAGTGTTATTAACAGAAAACTTAATTGGTTTCAATTCTTTGTGCATGTTAAGCTTCCTGTTGACGTAGGAGTTTTGTTTGATATCTCACAGGCTGTTCTTGTTGGGGCTCAAGAAGTATGGAAAAGGGGATTGGAGAAATATCTCGCGTAATTATGTGATTACTAGAACACCAACTCAGGTTGCCAGCCATGCTCAAAAGTACTTTATCAGGCAACATTCCGGTGGCAAAGATAAAAGGAGGGCAAGCATTCATGATATAACTACAGTCAATCTTAACGACAATCAAACTCCATCGCCAGACAACAAAAGACCTTCAATAGACCAGTGTAACACACTTTCTCAACACACAAATTCCGCTGCTATGTCTCGAACACCTTACCAGTGGAACCAGGCACCCAATGGTGCAGCAGCCATATCTTTTAACCAAACAAGTGGAAACATGTTTATGTCTCCTTATGGGTTAAATTCACATGGAATTAAAGTGGAGGACCATAATTTTCAAAGGGGAAGTATACATGAATCTTACTTGGGGCCTCAAGATATGGTTTTCCAAATGCAGTCAGGACTGCAGAATCTTTATGGCTGAATTGAAGTTCCGACAACTCTCTCAATGGCTTTTAAAAGCACTCTCTTTGATCAGTCCCGTAGAGTAGAATAGCTATTTTTGTACCTTTTGTGGTGTTTCTTGTGAATATTTTATCGTGGCACTTGAGATAATAGTTGCTTGAGGGAAATCGGTTCTAGTACTGCTTGTAACTTCTAAATGCAAATAGGCATAAGATCATTTTCTGTACAAGTACACTATAAGAATTATCTGTAAAGAAGATTCAATCTTCAGAGAACTTAACAAATTGAACATACTGTTGTATGCTAGGAAAGTAGTTATCTTATAAATTTTCAGAGTTTATCTTGTGAAGATTCTTATGTGCGCAATCTGGTTTGAACTCTGTGACGGATTTAATATAGATACTTGACCATCGTGTCAATCACAAGCTTTCGTCTATATTTAGGCAGAAAACATACAATCATATTTAGGTACTAGAAATTGATTAAGCACAATATGCTCTGTTGACCATATCCTGGACCTTCAGATCTTCCACTAGGTCAAGCATCATATGCTGAGAGCTCCCTGTTGCTTTTGCCATAGAAAATCCCTTTTCTTAGATCTTTCTGTGAAACTGATTGATGATTAAACTAAGACAATTAAAGTATAAAGCAAGGTTCACAGCAGCATTAAGCTACTAATATTTAATTAGTTGGTTAATCTTCTGGTATAATCTCCTACTACCAAATCTGTAAATTGTACAAAAGAAAGTTGTACTGTTAGAAAAAACAAAAGAAAAGTGTTTTCTTTTAACCAACAATATAATCATCTTAAACGTTAGCCATTCTTTGACTTAATCACACTACATTATTTCCACAAAATATACAGTTCCTCTGTTTCTGCACCACTTTGCACCGGAGTATATTCAATTCCTTCCCCAGCACTAACAAGCAAAGAATCAATGGAAGGCAACATGTTAGAAAAATATTAAAATTCTGTTACCTTTTTGTATGGTAACTAACAAAACTAACCATTTCACTTTTCAAAAGAGATGCAGCATATCTGCAACTTGCAATGGAATAGCACCTCAAGTTTCCCTGCTTTATTCTATTTCTCTTTATGTTATTCCTATTTGTTTTTTTATCTAACATAACTACTAGTTAAAATCAACCACATAATGCCACAACTTTTAAACTTTCGGTTATCTAATCTTTTGCTGTACATTTCTTCAGAGGATTCTTATACTTGATTATGAAGAATCTAATCAGGTTTTGCCCTGATACTTCTAGTCCATCAATATAAAAAAGTTGATTTTAAATTAAATAACCCATTGTCTTTGTTGAATGGGATTTTACAAGTATAGATATACTTGTCATAAAAAATCTATCTAATTTATTTTAATAATTGTATTCCTTGAATTAATATTCTTGTGACAAATGCTAAGAAAAAGGATGATCATTTCATGACAAATTATCACAAAATAGTAAATACATCTACAGATCAGTCTAAAAATGAAATGATGACTCAGAACAAAACTTAGCAAGTAAACAAAGAATCTAACCAGTAACAGGCCTCACCTAGAATACCCACAAAAATAAAAACAGAGAGCAGCAGCAACATAGGCCCATTACTATTAAGCTAGATATTATTAAGCTTTTGCATCACCAGACTCATCATGATCAAAAAATCTCTTCCAAAACCAATGCTTCTTCCAAACGGTTTCCTTCATTTCATCAATCGGAACTCCCTTGGTTTCTGGCAACCAGAAAACTGCGAAAATTCCCATTATAACAATCCAGGCAGAAAAGAAGAAAAAGATGGCAGCTTTCATTCCACATAACATTGAGAGGAAAGCTTGAGCAATTATAAAGGTCCAAATCATATTCATGGCCACCGCGCAGAAAAATCCAGCACTTCGAGTTTCTAATGGAAATATTTCACTTGCTATCAACCAACCCAATGGCCCCCAGGACCATGCAAATCCAGCAACAAAAGCACAAATAAGGACAACCACGATGTATGCTGGTACCTTTGGCATTACATTTGTAGCATGCAAGTCCACTTGAAGAAATATTCCCACCACAACCTACAATATTAGTTTATCAATATGATAGTGTTACATAGATCCACTGTTTGTAGTAGTGTACATAATTTATTCTACTTGCCTACAATATGTAATTTTGAAAACTTTGAACTTTGTAAACAATCCCTTGCATTACCAGTCACGTAAATTCAGGGTTAATTAGTAATGAAATACCAAAATATATCTAGGACTCAGGAATATGTCATTTTGTATCAACATCCTATACAAGTAAAAAGTATGATTCTGTATAAATGATATATTAGAAATGTCAACATTAGTCAGGCCTTAAATATATAAGGTTAGAAAAAAAACCTGACAGATGAACATCTGAATAACAGACTCAACAAGTAATGCTCGTCTTCCCCATTTATCAACGAAGAGAACAGCAACAACCGTGCTGGCAACATTAATTGTCCCCGTAATCACAGATGATAACAAAGAGGCATCATTTTTGAATCCCATTGTTTGGAACAAAACAGGAGCATAAAACATGATAACATTAATCCCCGTGAGCTGCTGAAACATTTGAATTATGCTTCCGCATATAAGTTGAGGCATGCAACTTTTCACTAGATTTTTAAAAGGATGCTTGAACTTTTGAGCCGTCTCTGTGGCAGCTACAATTGATTGATACTCCTTGTCAACGTCAATGTCTTTGCCCCTGATTTTCTTTAGTGTTTTCATAGCTTGTTCTTTCTTGCCACGCTGAATGAGGCTTGTGGGCGTCTCAACAATACCAATCGAGCCTATTAAAAGGAAAATAGCAGGAACTCCAGCTCCGCCAAGTGAATATCTCCAACCATGTGGGTGATGAGATGTGGCATAGTTGACTAAATTTGCTACTAAAATGCCCATTGTAATTAGCAACTGGAACATAATGTTTAGTCCTCCTCTATACTTTGCTGGAGCAATCTCTGATATAAATAGTGGCACTGCCTGCATTATACACCATTACAATGCTATCACTCAAATCTCAGAAGTCAAATGAAATAAAATGCTTACTCGTGATCATTTTAAAGATACTGCAGGTTACCAAGTATTCAAGTGGAATTATTTAGGGAGAAAATTAGTATAAATTCGTTACCTGGTTTCCGAATCCAATTCCAGCACCAAGTAAAATCCTTCCAACAATGAGCATGGCAAGGTTCTGGGCAAGACCATTGCAAATTGCACCAAGTAAGAAGAAAACTGAGGCCGCTTGCATGGTCCTTTTTCTCCCAAATCTATTGCATGATTTTGATGCGAAAAAGCAACAGACAGTAGCCGAAAGATATAGCGAAGATGTAAAGAGTTGCAGAAATTGATTGTTAAATTTGCAGTAATTGTCCTCTTTCACCTCATGCTTCTTCCTATATACCTCTGGAAAAAACTTTGTCAAGAAACTATCCATTGACGTCACTCCTCCTATAGATAATTTAAACATTATTTCCATCATCACGTAATTAAATTAAGTTGTCATCAAAGTATTTTTATCAAATCTGCATAATTTGTTACATATATGTGTGCATGTGTAGAGATCCATATACAACTAAGCTTATTTCCATCACGTAAAGTTGCATGCAGTGGCGAAACCAGTAAGGGACCCGACTGAGGCCGAAAAATTAGTGAAAATTATATTATTAAATTACTCGGCCAATATTCGTTTTAAATTCTTGTTCCGTCACACTAAATTGATTATACACGTATAGATTAAAGTGGGTAAAGTAATAGGGACCTGAAATGCCGATATCATAACCAAACATGAGACCACCAAAGGCAGCAATGAGACTACATAAGAAAACTTGAAATGTGAGACTTCCTGGGAATTCTGTTCCCCCATCCTGTGCAGACATTACACCCCCAGCCATTGTTTTTTTTATGATTAATAGTTAAGATGATCAATCTTATGCCTCAACTGATGATACTGTTATAAGTATATAACAAGATTTATGAAAACAAATATGTGTACATAGTGTATATTATTAGAAAAAAAGGATTAAGCAAGTGGAGTGAGTGAGGCAACCAAGCTAATTTATATCTGATCTATCCATACTGAGTAAAAGATCTAATCCCTAATATTTCTCATTGTTTGTTATTTGTTTAGCTGCCTCCTTTTGTGGGAATGCATATACATACTGTGTCATGCACTCGTTTCTATAATAGCTCCTATATTTGTGTGATCGATACTAACAGATTTATATTTTATAAACAAACATATAAACTTTTATTAGATAACTTATATTTTTCAGGAAAACTTGAAGTTTTGTGAATACTAATTGGGTGATGTCTTAAAATACAGCTGGTCTCTTTCTGGATAATTTGATATTTGATTCTACCTGCTGTTCTTATTTTGTGACAAACAAAAGTTAACAAGATGAGTTAAAAATAAAAAGTATGCAATAATCAGATAACTAAATTCAAAGGATTTGACTTTTCTGATTGTTTCATTGAATTTTATACTTCCTGCAACTGGAATTCCGTGACTATGTGAGTCAGTGAGTCTGATGTTGTGATTTAGCCTACAACTCGCCTCAGCCTTAGTATTTCAACCGAATTTGACTCGATCTATTATTTACAGTTTCATCAATTCTTGCTATGCTCAAACTTACGAGTTTCATTAACTCTTACTCTCTCCGTCCACCTGAGTAGTATACACAGGGGGACGGGGGCTCGGCACGCATTTTAACGCTCATTTATAACATAGCTACATAAATAATTTTAAATTTTTTTTTTAAATAAAAGTATAACACTTGAAGTTTAATTCAGAAAAAGAAAATTTTAAAAATGAATTACGGAAGTATACTTTATATTCACCATAAAATGCGTGTCGAACTTTAAAAAAATTATGTATACAATTCAGAGGGACAGAGGGAGTACTATGCTAAAACTGAGGAGTTTCCTTACTCACAGAGAGAGGGAGAGTAGTATAAAATTATACTGCAATAATCCTGTTATGCTAATCTGATAATGCAATCTGTTGAATCATACACACTCATCATAGTTTTGATTTTTGAAGATAGATTTCCATTTTTTTCTTCAAAGCAACAGTTTTTAAAAATTAAAGAAGTGTATTAGTTAGAATCAAAAAAATGGATTTGAGGATGAAATGAATTCTAATTACTAATGACCACATGCATCATATAATAAAAGTTTGAATGGAAAATTAGTATATAGCTAATTATCTCTCTCAAGAAGAAAAATGGAGCAAGAAAAGTGGTATATATACAACAACCAAACTAGTGGTATCATTTATACAACTAAATTTCTATACCCTGAATTCCCATGAACTTGGAAATATTGCTAGTATATTGGGAGGCTGGAGAGTTGTTTTCCATCTTTTAAACCCTACTTTATCGAATAACTCTGCACTTTGTCATCTAAACTAGCATCTCCTACATTTGCCCAGCTCCTCCTAGAGTCCTAGGCTTCCGTATTTTGTTAAGTTTCCGATTTCCAAGTTTCGATACAGTTCGTTTATGTGCCTTTGCCTCGATAAAATTTAAGCACATGTGGAAGCACTTGTATCTTTTTGATCTCATCAGTCTTCTATATGCTTCTATGTCGCTTCAGATGCAAGCATTGTTTCATTCTCGACTGCAGCACTAATTACTGGTTCGTAGTATTTGAATATGATACTACCTCCTACATCGGATTTCCATGGAGGAGGATACAATGGTTCCTGTTCAGTTAGAAACAGAATAATTCATACAACTGGTCTTCTTATAAATGAGAGAGCTTCATAAAAGGTGAAGGTGAAGTTCTCATGCATCAGACAGAAAATCTGAAAAAATGTATTAAAGATTTTATTATTTTAGCGTCGACCAAACTGTTATGAGATCGAGAAAATAACATAGGAAATGAAATGCGATTTTGTTTGGTACTCCTAAATAAGCATATCCTTCCTGTAAAGTTTTATCCTGCTCAATGATAAAGCAGCCTGATGGAGTGTGCATGCATGTGCTTCTATGTGTTTACGCATGTGTTATATATATAATTTTACCTTAATTTCCACATGACCCAAGGATCCGCTCAAACCATCATTTAGGTCCAATTGCTTTGGAACTACTGCTTCAAAATTATAAATCATTGATCCTTTAGTGACAACTATTATTTAGAATGTCAAAATATTCTTCCTGTATCTCAAGTTTTGAATTCGAAAATGTTCCAAAGTTGTCTATCTCGGAACTGATTGGGATATGGAACAGAACGAATCAAATGACGATACAGAATATTAGATAACAAGAAAATAACTCACATCTTAATCAGAAATTGAAGCCGATGCTTTAAAAGGATTTAGGTCGGACTGCTTCTTGAGTGTGCTATCGGTATCTTCCAAAGACTTCCAAAAGTTTTCCTCATTTGGTATTGAAACTTTTGCCATGACATCAGGTAGTATGACTTTGCTGTACTTGGAGCTCTCATATCCATCCTTGTTACTCACTGAAGCTTCTTCAACAACATTGACTTCTTGGGGAGATGTTTCCTGCTCAATTTGAAGCCCATTATCAGATTTTACCTCACTATATAATATATCTCTTTCTTTTTATTCAGTTTTAAGATCAAGTCATAATGGTAAGCATGATGGAATTGAAGATGATTTACAAGTACGTCTGTTGAAGGATTGATAATACAAGTAACAGATATATAAACTTTAAAAAATATGATGCAATGAATATCAACTAAACTATCAACATAAAGCAACATTCTGAAAGCTTTGCATGTGCTTTCTTTACATTGTCACTGGCATGGATAAATGAAATATAGAAATTTCAATATTTGAAGTAAATAGTATACAATTGATTTAGAGACTAATAGTTTTGTAGATTGACCACTAAGGCATGGATAAATGAAATATTAGATTGAAAGGTCTCCTAATTTGTTATTTCACCTAACAAGATCAGTTTCATGTACCAAACTTGTTTATAGTATTGTGAAGTTACAGAAATAGTTTTCTTCCCAGCTACCCGGACGGACTCTAAGCGTCTATAAACTCCTTCAAGGCTCAACTCTTCAGGCCTGTGAAGTTCTGCAATTTCACTGTCTATCTAATAGCACCAAGTCCATCCCATTTATAGAAGATAAAAAAGTCCATTGGTTTGCATTAAAAAGTATAAAACAAAATCCAATGAAGAAAATGTACAAAAAGCATGGTTACCTTGGTTGGTTTTTACACCTAGAAGTTGAGAGGATGATGTTGAAGGACATTGAAGTCCAGATTGTGAAATATATAATTGCTAAATGTTATTATGAGAGAGGTGAACACCAACAATCAGTGTGGAACATGTTCTAAACATGCCATAATCCCTATCAGTGCATTATTCTTTTAAAAGAAAGACCACTTTTAAGTCCCTATATTGCTGTAAGAAACAAAATTACTGACCTCTAAATTTTTAGAATTAGAAGTATGAGCTACCACTCTTTTAGTTGAATGTTCTGAATCATATACTGGAGGTGCATTTGTAGAATAAGATGCAGCACTACATTCCGGATTAAAATCATAGGTCTGGCCTTGACTGCTCTCAGGCAAGTTTAGTGGTTGTGAGAGATAGCTAATTTCATCTTGTTGAGCAACTTTTTCTGGTGGCAAATTTGATGTATTAGGATCTAAGTTGTGGTTGATTCTTGAGAACCCAACATCAATGGTATCCTGCTCACCAATTTCGTTTACTTCTTTTGAATCTGATTCATTCATAGCTTCTCCAGATGTTTGAGACAAACCTGCACACATTTTTTCACAATTAGAAGTAGCCTCTTTGTTTATACGATAATCAAATAGACAAGATTTTCCGTTTGATGAAGTGCTCTGAGGGGAACTAACTTCTGAGACCTCCACCTGCAAGTCTGAAGCTAAAGAATTGCTAGGAGCATGACACAAGTTCTTTTCACCAAAATAAGAGTTGTCTTTTGTCTTTCCATACAAAAGTCTATCAGTATTATATAAGACGTCATTTTCTTGATCATTATCATCTTTAGCCACATCTATGTCCTGCGCCAAGGAAGAGAGTGATCTTAAGAGTTCAACTTTGTGGGCCGTGCATAATGGTATATCATCTTCTGATGAAGATGAAGATATTGATCGATTGATGTTTTCATTTGAATTTTGTTTCGTGCTCACTTCACATCCGTCTTCCTCGTGGTAATTGTCAAACGAGTTAAATACCAGTTCAGAGGCATGGCCTTCTTGTATGGTATTGAAATCATTGGTCTGGCCTTGAAATTGAGGTACCTTGTGTGTATCCTCCTGTGCATCCTCTTCTTCTAAGTCCTCTGACCTTTCTCCCTTTGTTTCAGCATTGACACCTGAAAACTGTGCAGGCTCTTCAATGCAACTAGAAATGAATGCTGGAGACGCAACTATTTGTGAAGCATTGAGCAAACATGGTTCAGCTTTCTCATTTGAAAAATTTGACTTCACCTCCCTTAATTCCTTTGAATTTTCCTCTGCCACCGCATTATTATAATCTTTTTTATCTTTCTCTTTCGCATTTCTCCGTCTCGATGTCTGACCCTGATCCAACACACTACAATTTGTACCCATGTCGTCATCTTTAAGAATTGGAGTCTTGTCATCGTTTTTTCTATATCCCTCGACATTTTTAAATCCTTTATGATTAGCACGAAAGAAAACTCTATAAACCACACCAGCTAACGCAGAAACAAGCACAGAGCAAATTAAAACGACAAAGACCAAAGGAAGAAACATGTACAACAGGAAGAATAATATTGATACAAAGGATGTGACTGGATATTTCATTACAATATTATAACAATTTTTCATTGAAAAGCTAAGAGCTTTCCATAGAAAAACTTGAATATATCTCATATCAATAGCCATATTTTATATCTTTGAATAAGTTTTACTCATTAATAAGGCATAAAGACATGCATATTTCTACATTGCTACTTGCACACCCATGTCAAATATGCATAAGGATATCAACTTTATCAATTTAAAGACAGAAAGAAACTAGGGTAACATTAAATCATGTGAAAAAAATAGACCCCATTTCAAGATAAGACTAAGAAGAAGGTAAAGAGTACAAGAAAGTGAGAAAATGCAAGACATTTTGGGGACTTTTTTGAGAGTTCATAACCAAGGGTTTGAAAATGTTTGAATCTGTGATCATACTCTCTTGGGAGTTCCTAGATTTAAAATTATTTGTTTGGCCAATCTTTTGGCTAGATCCTCTAATTCAGGGAACGTATAGCTGAGAATTTTGCTTCTTATCTAGGTATAAACGGGATGTTTTATAAATATTATACTAGAAAATTTTAAACATGTTAAGCATGTTGGGAATTATGCGACTAACTATATTTTATTAAAGCGGGTTTACAGGAAAATCAACCCACCACAACGAGAAAAATTGACAAAAATAGCTTCTATTTATAGCTTTTATAACTACTTATAAATAATTGACCAACTTGTAAAAATAAATTGTTGAGTATATATGTTAGCTCAATAATGTTTGATTTGATAACTCAACATAACATAAAATAAGACTTGCAAATAATATTATGTTCACTGAAATCAGTACAGAACGAAGATTTGGTATATACACAAGGATCAAGATAGTTGCAATGAAGAAATCGTCAATAGAAGATCAGATGAAATTCATTAATATGTTCAGGCAGTATAATAAGGGATTGAAGACATTCGAAGCAGGTGTCAGGATTAGTGTGAAGACCTTAAGGATTTCAGTGAAGCTGGTTGTACATGGCTGAGACTTAACAATGGATTTAAAGGTTATAATATGAAGACCTGAGAGCGGAGTTAGCCGTCTGTGAACCAGACCAATTGCACTAGGCGTCAGTGATCCGTGAAGGGAAATAAAGTACTATTATTAGAAAGACCGTTAAGTTAGAGTACGTACTCGGAAGAAATGTTTTCAATTTTTAAGTACAAAAAGAAGACGTGAAGAGATTGCAGCTAACAGGCTCAATAATTGAAGGTATTAAGGGAAATGTGTCACCGCCAAAGTTTGTCTTAATATTTTCTTAGTACTAGGACTCTACAAGGAGATGATGTCGCCTCCTAGATGTTTAAAACATGAAAAATTCTAAGTATGAAGCTATACAAGTAAGGCTAGTCGCCTCCAAACCTGTAGATGTTATAATCTAAGTCAAAATAGATTCACAATGGAGTTTGTGTTGCCTCCTAGCATTACCTTTTGTTCTTGTCGCCTTCAAATAAAATGGCATGGAAAAACTAAGTACAAAATCATCTATGTTTAGTACTAGTATCCTCCAACAAGATGGATTGTAAAATTTTTAAGTACTAAAGCTGTTGCTCGCCTCCAAAAACATTCTTGTCACCTCCATGGTTCAAGGAATACAAGCATGTCGTCTCCAACACACATTAAAATAATTCTAAGTGTTGGAATGTCTTGTACTCACCTCCTGCACATCACATGACATCCTTCAAAGATAAATGACAGCTACAAGATTCCTTTTGCTTGGTTATTAAGCTGCCACATCAACAACTCTCACGTACCAACCTACCAGCCTATATCAATCAAAAGAAACTTGATTTCAACAAGATCTCTCCATACAGATATACACGGATACATTCTCCTGTGTTGTAGAAGGATTTTGGTACAACAAAATAATAGATAATTGTTGGAATAGCGCCAATAAACCTATTCTTAGAAGCCTTCACTATATCCTAGGGTGTCATGGGTTACGTTATGAGCTTATAGCTTGCCAATGCCTATTGTGGGCTACCATGAATACCTCAGAGCCCCTTAAACCATTACATTTCCTAGTGGATTGGACCCTAACCCCTCCATAGGCCTAAATCTAGCTCATGCGAGAGTTGGGTCACCCAACTACCCTCGGTACCTTGATACCACTTAGTGCAAGAGGAATCAATATACTCAGGGTATGATCCTTATATATATATTCTTTACCGGAAGTCTGGACGACCAGCCATACTTCCAAATGCCTTAATTCATTCCATAATTATTACAATTCCTGGCCTTAAAGTCTTATTTTTTCTAATATTAGTATTCATGCCAAAATTAATAAAATTTCAGGAAACTATGAGTTACCAGCAAATCATCATAGGGGTACCACCCTTAGATACGCATTCTTGTAAGTAAAACTCCCTTAAAATTGGAATTATAATTGAATTTAACTTTAACCCAAATAGGAATATACCTGTACAATCCTTTTGGGGGGAAATTCCAAAATCCTAGCGGGTCTCTTCCATTCCTCTCTTAAAAATAGGTGTTTGGGGGACTGTAGCCCCATTTACTCACTTCTGTACCTTCTAGTTTCCCGAGGCCTATAGCTGCCAACACATCCCTTCGTTCCTGGATTGTATAAATACATGCGCTCCTTTAATCATTTTTTATTCACTTTGCCAAACCTCTCTCCCCTCTTTCTACAAAAGAAGAAGAAGACCGGCGGTCACTCGAGAAATTTGGTGAAAGCCCTATCCCCGGTTGTCACTTGCTTTTTCGATCAACCTTTTGAGGTACGATCTTTCATCTTCATACCTTTATGGCTTTAATTTCATCTTGCATGTGAGATTTTTCTCGGTTTCCAATATGTTTCATGCTTAAGCAGTGTACTTGAGTATATAGCCCTTCTTGCTTAGGGTTATGGGGATAGTGACTTTCTCTGCATGTTAATCAATTGAGCTTCAAGTTTGCCATGCCAGTTATTTATTTCTAGTTGGGATTTTTTGCCTTATATCAGTGCATCTTTTATAACGATAGTTGCATGTGTCATTTCGACTTCCTTAGATTATCCATGATTTCTGCATGCTTATATGTAACACCCCCAGATCCGGGGTCGGGGATCTGAGTCGTTACGGTCTTTAATTCCATTATCAATACTTAATTCTTGAATCATAAATAAATACTGCATGCTGTGACCCCTCAATCATA
>PHNY01076683.1:10210-27043 GCA_003724115.2 Anethum foeniculum
GAAACGCGGGGGCCTGTGTTTGTAGCCAGATAGGTATTTATTTTTATAATTTTTTTTTTACTTTTTTATTTTCTTTTCAGTAATATTCATTTGTATCGGAAGGAAAGTGTTAATTTTTTTGGAAAGTGTTAACCAACCAAACCATGTTTTGCTTATAATAGTATAGTATAGATCTATAATATCTATACTATATTATAATAGACGAAACATTGAAAGTTTTGGTTCAACGATTTTCAGTTTTCACTTCTTTTAATAATAAAAAAAATTATTATTAGTAATAACTAAACAATTATCTTTTTTAATTAAAATACCAATTACCTAAAACTCTCCTAGGGTTTTGAGAGTCGACTCAGTTCTAGCCGTCACTTCTTCGCCTTCCAATCCTTCATCATCTTCCCCCTTTCGCTCTCCCATACTCTCTTCTATTTATCAGTTAGTTCAATAAAACTGAGATCTAATTCTTTTTGGAGTAGATCTTGTTGAGTACCTTGTTATCAAGGTTGTTAGTCGTGCCCATCTTTTTGAAATATTAATGTTTTATGTTTTGATGGTTTTATGTGCCCCGTTACTGGTGTCGGTAGTTTTTCAAAAAAGGATTTATATGATATTTTGGGAGATTTGCAAGACTCATATCGAATCTGGGACCATGGTGGATATCGCAAGAGCTCACTTTTCACAACAAAAAATTGTTCATATTTTGGGGTATTTGTTACTCCAGTATCAGTTGATGTAACTGATAGTTTTGAATATTAGGCTACAAATGGCACTTATGTAAAGGTCAGTTGTGATGCTACTAGGTTCACAACTAGTGCAGGTTAGATTTCTCGAGATGTCATTGTAATACTTTTTATATTGAAGAATTTGAATATTATATGTGGTAAGCAATCTGAAAATAAAACGGCTATTAGTTTAGCATGTTCTTTGTTTCATAATCAGATTGTAGTTGATAGTTCGGAGACTTGTTCCGACTAGGTTCTTATGTTTTAATAAATCTCTTTCTTGTTCGTAAAAAAAGATACCAATTACCTTTTTTTACTAAAGCATGTTACTTTAACTTTTTCCCAACAGCTCATTTTACAAAAATATCACTTACAAGTCTATTTATAATAATAATAATAATAATAATAATAATAATAATAATAATAATAATAATAATAATAATAATAATAATAATAATAATAACAACATAATTACCTTTTTTCATATTACGGACAACTAAAATACCTCCCTTGTCCAAAAATATCATCGTCAACTAAAATATATATAATTTCCAAATATATCACGGGCAAGTCTATTCAATAATTTGAATAACACCAATTACCTTTTATAATTAAAACATATTACATTTTCTGTTTTTTCCGACTAAAAAACTTCTTTTTCAAAAATAGGTATCTAAAATTATAACTAACTATTCACGTAGATGTAAAGCGTTGAAGAGTGATCCATTTAATTGCAGATATAGACGCCTAGTTGACCGAGACTCAAACCCATTGTGACGTTAACAGGAATACAGGTCGAATACAGGTCTTTATAATACCAGAAGATCAGTTATCTGTTTATTTGTAAACACATTTTAAATTTTGCCTGCAAGGTATAAATCACGCATGGCTCGGAACTTGACGACTAGCTTGTCTCGGGATGGCCAGCTTTCTTTGATCACCGGAGTATCTGAAAAGTCTTGCATCCATTTCCATAGCAATGGAAGTTTAAGCTCCACAATCAATGCATGTCCAGTTATTTCTTCTAATATATTGAGTAGATTGGCCATCCAGCCAACTGCAAGATCAAGAAATCCAATTGCCTCGCCGCCAAAATACTTATTTCCCTTGAGTTGTTCCTCTAAATATTTCAAATGCTCCGATGCTTCAACTTTGGCATCCTCTTGCTCTGCCTCGTTACCAAACAGAATTCCGCGAACTGATAGCCACAACTGCATTTGAGAAACAAAAAACAAGACGAAATTTGCTTAAATCTGTAGCCAGGTTAGCTACCTGAGAGTAGAGATGATGTTTTGCAATTTCTGAAAACATTGTTCTGAACAAAATATTAAAAGTTCTATGACAATATTGAAGTTTATTGATTTATTTTGATGATATTTCAAAAATAGTTCTGCAAACAAACATTGCCAGTAGAAGTCTCAAATTACATGGTAAATAATAAGATAATAATCTGTTTAGATAATATCAGCGTGCATTGTTGAATGAATTACCAAGGAAAAATAAAAAACACTGGTGAATCCAAGTTCAGCTATTGTTTTGAGATCATCAAATATACTAATTGTTCAAAGACTAATGGTTTAATTACTCTACCTGCTCATCGCCAAACTTGGCCCAGAAACGTGCTTCAGCTTTCTCATACGGATCTTTAGAAAATAGAGGATGACCATTTGTCCATGTTTCGTCAATGTACTCTAAGATCACAAAGGATTCACAGACACTTCTGCCATTGTGCACGAGCACTGGCACCTTCTTATGAACAGGATTGTTCTCAAGAAGCAAAGAGCTTTTGTTAGCAAGATCTTCGAAAATGGTTTCGAATTCTACGCCTTTAAGCTTCAATGCCCACACTATCCTCAATGTAAATGGACTTGACCATGTCCTGAAAAGCTTTACTTCTTCTGCCATATTTTGCAAAATGTAAATTTATGACAGGTTAATTTTTGTTGCTACCATTATTTATAAAATACAAGTACAGATGTATGTTTTGTTTTGCACGAGTAGGGAAATGCATAGCAGGCCAGAGAATATGCTAGTCTGCTAGACATGGATTACAAAGCCATTTGTTGTACTATCTGGAAGTTGGAACTGACAACTAGTTTAACCATAAACTCATTGTTCCTGCATGTACTTTTCTTTTCTTTTCTTGAAGTTCAATCTACTCAATACTCATCATATTTTCATTCCTAAAAAAACTACTTTTTAAGCAAAATTTAAAAAAATCGTTAAAATTAATCGCAAACACCCACAAGTATTTAAACCAACAAAAAACTTTTTTTATTGATCAAGTCACACTATTAAAAATACTAGTCTATAACCAGTGCAATGCATGCACAGGCTAGCTAAATTAATTGAGCATTAATAATTATTATTTTATTTGTGTGTTAAGTTAGTTTGTTTTTTTTATTGTCATTTTTTTCTTTTATGCAATGTTATTTATGCCTTATTGTTTACATTTTAGTCAATAGTTTTGTAGATTTTGTTGATTTTCTGCAATTTTTTACTTGTTTGCTTTGTAAGTCCCAGGGAATGCAAAGTGTAGTTACTGTTCAAGGGAGTTACTTACACTAAATCGTAGATTAATTGCAATTTGCAAATATACTTAGCAAACAATAGCATAATGAGAACTATGTTTTTTTTGCTGACACAGAGAAATGTTTATTCGAAGTAGGAAGTGCAATCTAAACTTTTGGCGTCATGGTTGGTTTTTCAGTTGATGCTTTACCTTTTTATTTGATTTGCAAAATAAGTTGTGGGGAAAATTGACATGATGCTACTCTGCCGAAACAAATATGTATAAGAAAGTAAAGGAGCATAATCGGATTTTGAGTTCTGCAATTTGTGAGAGTGATTTTTCCTTGATAATTTTATTCGCAAATGGAAGTACACACACAGTTTAACCATGTTTCCTTTCAATTTTTCTATACATGTGTATGTTTGATAGGAGTTAGGACATGAATTATGGTGATAAGAAACTATAAACTTCAGTAAAGATAAACTTCAGTAAAGATGTCAACAGATGATTTAATTTTTTTGGAGACATGCTTTGCTGAATTGGTTGTCTGGTCTCCACAGGCACCAGCTAGTAGCAGCACTTTGGGCTCAGCACTGGCACCATGGGAGTACTTTCTAATTATTTGAGATGTGAATCTAGACCTGATAGTCGCTAAGTTTACAGAAAACTGTTCTAGAATGAAAAGAAAATGATGGCGATTATTCATGAACTTATGGATGAATCATGGAGGGAAGAAAATACATAAAAGCAATTGAGAAGACTTTAAGACAAAGCAATAAAAGAATCTGTAATATACCTAGGGAATCCTTGAGAACCAGAGTTAGATTGCTGTTTCTGCAGACAAAAGATGTAGCTTGCCTGCGTAAAAATATAGCATTACCACAGAAGCCATTTTCCTTCTCAGAATTTACAGATTTGAAGTGCTGAGCTTGGTAATAACAGAAGATAGTATGCATTTAAAGGTAATAGAGTACACGCACATAATCCACAAGCCAATAAGCCATTGCCTTTTTTAAAAAAGGTATATATAGTGACTTTCAGTAGGTTAATAACTAACCTATAAGGAATATGACCTCTCTTTCTCCCAAGGGCTGCAATAACATCACCTAAAGCAGAAAGAGAGAGATTAATAGCCCTTCCCTCATCCAATGTTTGTCCAGTGGCTCCTGTTTTCCGTAATCGCTCACTACCTCCAAGATCAACCATCCACAATTTGCTAATCTCTGGTTTGCATCCCGACTACTTATTAAGGTTTAAAAGTCCAAAAAAATAAATCAAATACATAAGTAAAAACCTGGTTAGAAAAGAAACAAAAATTTGAAGCTAGCATGCCTACATGGTGTAACACATATGAATGTCATAAAATAGTGTACGAGTAAGAGAAACCTACAATATTACTAAGCCAAGAAGGACAAGAGTAGTATGTGCATGATTCATATCCCATATCTAGATGGAGATTCTGGTTCTGCTTTGGCAAAGGCTGTTGCGGCATCTCAAAATGATATTTTGCTGTTGAATGTTGTGTATCTGTGACAATAACAAAAGCTAATCTACATATAATATTGAACTTCCACAAAATAATTTCAACAAAGATACCCTGTTTACGCCATGTAGGAAACAAACTTATAGCTGAATAAAAAAATGAAATAGTAAATTGAATGAACAAAATCTAGCAAACATGAGAAAGCAAAGAAGTTTTCAAGTTATTGAGTAATCTATTGTTTGTTTACCAAACTCAATACTATTGTACTATTATTGATGTTCCTAATATAAAACTACTGAATTAACACTTTGATCAATGAGTATAATAGAGTGAGAGTTTAGCTAGTAATCTTATAAATCACTCATATTCTTTTTTATGTTGTGTATAATAATTTACAAGTTTTTTGTCTCATGAATATATATATTTTTGGTAATATAAGGTGTTATATTCTTCTATTTATATACTACTTACCAGGCCAACCAAGCAAGTTTGAATAAGCAGGTCTAAACTTCTCTATTCTTTTTAGGAAAATGCTACCCCGAATTGGCTCCCAAAACAGTTCTCAAATGCTTACGTAAAACATATATAGTTGATAATTCTCTAATAATAACTAATAAGATGCGACCCCGTATGTATACATATGCGTACATGAATTAAAATATGCCGAGTGTCGTGCCAAATCATTTGAAAAAAAATTTGAAAACTAATTTGGGGTCCATAGTACTATTTTTTATAATTATTTACTACATTCCATAATATTTTTTAGGTGTTAGTTTGATTAGTTTATAATTGTGCATGCACACAAAGTTTAGTTTGTTAACTACATTAACCATAAACTGCTCTATATTTTGTAAAACCTCTAGTCCAAATTGAATATATAAATTAAATACAAACATTACAATCCATCTGTTTGACAAAATGCCCAAAAAGAATCTTGTCACTTGGAACAATATTCTGGGTATTGTAGAAATGAGATGATTGATAACTGATAAGGCTTGCATGGTGCTTATCGAAATGTTATAATAAATTTTGTTTCTTGGACTGCAATGTGAACTTAGAAGTGGGGTTTGTTTGTTAGAATGCAAGAATTAAAGAAGCTAAAGAAATTGTTTGAGGCAATGCCAGTTAAGAACAGTGTAAAATAGGCTACTATGATTGGAGGGTCAAGGGTATTTTTTGTACGGGCTTGTGAGTAAGGCTGGACTTCAAACTGACCACGGTACACTAGCTAGTATGCTGGACTTCACAATAACTATGAACTAGCTGAACGTCTAATGCATTAACTCTCTTGTATGCAATGTGTAAATACAGGAACAAGTGTGCTTTTATCAGATATATATGCAGCAAGAGCAACGTGGGATAATTTAGAAGATATCAGAACTTCTTTGAAACATAATGGATTGAAGAAAGAATTAGCTAGTAATTTATTTGAACTGAAGGACAGATTTATTGCTGTGTACAGGGACAAGTCCGATCTGGAAATGGAGATAGTCTCTCTCTGTAGTTATGGAGATAGTCTCTCTCTGTAGTTATGGAGGAGCCTGGCCTAATAACACAGTGTCTCTCTATATTTTAGTATTTCATGAAGATACTTCAACAGTATGTAGAAGTTAAGCTCAAAATGTAGCCATTGAAGGAAGTAAAGCCTGAGCCAGTCTGCAGTTGTGAATGAATAGGATCTTTGGAGTCAGACTTGCTGGTTTTGTTTTAACATTGTGTATGCAAGTAGCAGGACATTGCATTCTAGGAGCAGAATTTCGAAATTTGAAATGTGCAAAGGTACAGCAGAAGCAGTAATTTAAAATAAAGAAAGGGGATTTCTTGATATTCTAATATGGGGTGGGTGGTACTTCTCCGATTAGGAAACACATGATGAGATTGATTTAACATCGAAAGTGACATGGATCAAACGATAGCTTGGTTTGGCTAAGTTAGCCTTATGGTGGGGAAACTATAATGGACTGAAGTAATTAGCATTCATGGAGGGCAAAGGTATGCAAGAGGAAGTTACATGTTTCCGTATTTCTTACGCTGCACTTGCATATTAGTTCCCTTTTAATCATCGTTTGCCACTTCCAGAGTTTCTAGGCAATTTTTCTAGACATGTCATACTATATCAATATAAAATTGGGAAAAAAAAAATCATGGTAGTAAATGCTGCATTCTCATTGTGATTGTAAACTGAAAAAGTATCCTATGGAAATAGTTGGGATATTTTTAGACTTAAACTTAGTGTAGTTTACCAGAGCCAATAGAGAATCCTTGTGTTAGGACTGTGGAAAATATACGCTCAGCAAGCAAGTATAGAGTAGATATACAATAACTAATAATAACTGTCAAAATGGATGTATAAAATGTGATAAAAAGAACTAATCTATACAATATACTAATAAAACTAAAAGATGCTGGTAAACAAGTATAGAGTGTAGATATAATTATTGTAGGGATGTTAAAGGAGAATATTATAAATTAGTTGATTAGAGAACACCAAAAAAAGTAAGTTCTTATGATAGACATGTTAGATTACAGTAGAAAATCCAAGCAATTGACAGTTTACTCTGGATATGAGTTTAATCTACACAAAAAAATTCCTAAAACTATGTAGTTTTGATTCCTATCTCATTTCTTTTAAAAATATTTTAATTAGCAGTTAAGATATTATCAGTTTTCTAGCCTTCGCGACATCTATCTACGATATATACCGAACCTTCTCTCATTATAATTTTGTGAAATCATAACATCTCGTCAAATTGTGTCTCCTTTTAGAGTCAAAATCATCACTTTCTTATCCACCCAGAGAAGTGTGTGAAATTTTATCATTATCAATCTAGAGGGAGATCATCATTCAACACCATAAATCGTTGTCAAAATGATTAATGCACTACATAAAAAAACAGAAAAATTACAAATACTGTTTGTCAAAGATTAGACCGAAAATTTTAATGGCTCTTCGCTCTCCTTAGATGCAACCGACCCTTCTTCCTTAGTCTGGTCATTTCCTGCATTCTGATCATTACCACTGTTTTTCGGTTGATTGACTGATGCAGCATTATTCTCCATTTGTCGTGCACGAATGCATGATTTCATGCAAGTATATATATAGGCCAATAGCCAAAAAATCCATGGGGAGCCTATTAACAACAATGCAACAACTGGATACCAAGATTGTGCCTGATCAGGTACAAAAACGTATATGATCAGAAAAACCCCACCAGCTATTACGAATAGGCAGAAAAGGGCAGAGATTAAAGGAACCCTAATATCTCTCTCCCTTTCTACCTCCATTCTAATCTTATCTCAAAATGTCTGTCTCTCTTGATTTTAGCTTCTAAATGTAAACTGATGTTCATGAATCTATTATCACATTCTCTCTTACCCCCCTGAGGTTGACTTGCAACAAACCAATGGATGAAAGCAATACAAAGAAAATTTTAAAAAAACGAGAGGTGTTTGTGTTGGACCCCAAATCATGATTATTTTGTGATCTTATATTTAATATTGTCATGCCCGTATTTAGGGAGAGAAAACTTAAGACATCAAGGGGAACAAACTGAAATTTCACCCTATTAATAGAAATAAAATCAAAGAAATAGAATGATAGTATAAAATTTTTGAATATTCATGTTAGTATACATATATTCTACACTTATTAATAGCAATAACATCAAGGGGAACAAACTGAAATTTCACCCTATTAATAGCAATAACATCAAGGGTATGAGTGGGAATAATCCATCCTCAGTATGGACTGCAGCAAGGTTAGTTTCAAAATGTCTAAAAGGCTCCTTGATCTTCGCCCACTTGGCAATGCGGAGGGCCTGCTTCTTGTTATGTTAACCTTTCTCTAGTCTTCCTGTAGATGGAGACTCATCATACTACACCAAATGTCTCTGAATGGTTTTTTTTTACAAGTGAAAAATAATTGTTTAACCTTGCAATTATTATTTATTTTGTCTTTTCTAAATAATATATCTAGGCCTTGTCTCCTGCGACTAGAGCAGTGGTCCCAACTCCATCAGCTCCTTCTAGAGCTCCAGAAATTTCTTCACAAAACACATTACTTGACTAGGCAGACAACCTAAAACTAATTACCCCCATGTCATCAATACGAGCTTCACCTTCATCCTCCTGTTATCGTACTTCCCATTCTTCTACTCTCCTATTTGATGTTCTATTTTGAACACCGACCTTCTTTGTATTAGCATGGACATCCACATGTTGTGTATGATTCAAGTACAGTGGCACCTAGGCCCTAGGACATGATTCTCACCCTTCTCTAATAACTCAACTTTGGAAGCTTTTATATCTTCGAAGTTTTACAGCATAGCGCATCCTTGTTTCTTGCCTCGTCTCCATAATTTTGACATAATTGTTTTTCTCTGCGATTATATTGACAACCCCGTACCGCTGACATTTGTTATCACTTATGACCGTCTGTAATTACGAGAATTAATGCTTTTTTGAAGATGGTGATTGGTGAGTATTCTGTAGTCCTTAGAATAAAATGCTAGAGCTTTAAATAAGTTCAAACATTTTCAATCAGCCAAGTATTGATGTTACCTTTTTTTTTTTTACTTTTGCTAATTTGTTTATATAAAATCCTGAAAAAAATTAAATGCCTAAATATTCTGATGTTTATTAAATGCCAGTCATTTAGTTAGTGACATTGAAAAGGTTACTTTATATTTAGCAAAAAAGAAAAGTTACTTTTTATTATCTCATCAATTTTTTTGATTGTTAGATATATTGAAGAAGTACATTATCCGTTGCCTATGTCTTTTATGCATAGTTATTTGTTTAGTTTGTCTTGTACATGCATAGAAGTGGGAGCACTGCAGATTACGACATATATTGGGAAGTGATGCAAAAACACGTCTGGATACATAATTTAGCTTGTTGAGGAATACAAATACAGACATGACATGTAATGGCGACTGGAGGAACAGGGTTTTGCCAAAAAATTCTTTAGGTTGTTTGCATTATCTTTCTGGTTTTATTTTCTCACTTCTTAATTTTAATGTGTGCCACTGTGCAGTATATTTTACAAATGTAGGATGTATTAATTATTTAATCATCAGTAAATCATGCTTAGGGCGATTTTCAAGTGTTTACTTGCTATGTACTAGGTCAAAGGTTGTGGAAACAGCCTCTTTACAAGAGATAGGATAAGGGTGCTGGGTGCGTGGTACTTTCCCTGCAGCCCCTTATGTTTCATGAAAAAAAGGGTAAGGCTGCGTACATTGGTATATTTCCCACAGCCCTAAGAAAGACAAAGGTAAGGTTGCTTACATTGGGAAATGTGGAATTTCCATACCCTAGTGATGTAGGAGCCTTGTTGTGCACTGGTATAACTTTTTAAAAGTCTTACTCTTCCATTTGAATTCATCTTAGGCTACCCCGAATGGTATAACATATGAGAAGTAGATGAGTCTTTTGAATTTCATTATGTAAATACACTGTAGCTTATGAACGAACAATAGATCTATTGCTCAAGCATGTTCTCTACATTCAATATAGTTGGCTATGAGCCTGTAGCATGTTTAAGAATAACGCAGCCTATTTTGTCTGTTTCAGATAGATGTGTATCACAAGACAGTGACCATAAATTATAGGAGAGGATGCACCCTTTTCCGCTCTTATTGTCCATTTTTATCAACAAACGGGGGCAAGCGTGTCACAGTCTGACACAGGCTACGAAGGAACTAAGCAGTTCTCCTTTACTCTTGACTACTAAATCAAATATCAAGGGTAAAGAAATAGCAACTTAGCCAGCACCTAACAAATAAATGACCAGTAGTGTGCAAGAGTTCGGATGCAGATTGCAGAAAATAAGGATTTGGCAATTACCTATGATGTACAACCACTAAAAGCCAGGATAGGATGGTGTTGAACGAATTGGATATGAAGCTGGAGATTGTAGTACAACATTCGAAGTGCATTTTTGATGCGGAGCAGGTTGGTGTTCGTGATGAATATGTTAAAAATCAGATGTTTTATTCATAAATATTACTGTCGTATATAGTTCACTATGTTTTAATCCAAGTAGAAGCTGACAATTCAATTTTTTACTACAATCTTTCAAGTAAAAAAAAAAAAAAAAAAAACCAAACCATTTAATAATATGATTAAATGTAACATTCAGACGTCGGTTATAAACTCTCGAATATTTAATCTTATAAGCTACTTGGGGGATAAAACCAAACAAACAATGAGAGATTATACAACACTAGTAGTTCACAAAATGCAAATATCTGAAAGTATCTCCATGAAAATAAATTTCATGTTTATTACAAGAAACTGGCAAGTTACAGATTTGCCTATTTAAAGTCAGAGCACAGAATAATATCAAGCAGTTGTATATACAATGTGGAAGAGCTGAAGAGAGTATAAAGGTAAGCACAACTTCATTCGATTGCCTGAGATGAGTTCTGGAACAGCACAACCGCGAGTGTGATTATGGAGGCGTAAACTGAAGTGGGCAACTTCTGCACAATTCTCCCAACATGCGGAATTCCCTCGGTTGACCTCTTAGTAAGTAATGCAACTGTCGGCGCCACTGCCAAAGTGACAATCAGTCCCTGACTAACAACGAAGAATGTATCCTTCGTTGAATGTTTGATGAATTTCACGAACTCTGCACGGCTTAGTACTCCATCGAGGTTGAAATCACATTCCTGCATTAGATAAACCCTTCACAAATGATAAAGATGCGAAGATGAGGGCAAATGTAATACAAACATGTTATGGTTTGATCCTAGCCAAGTACACATAGGATTACCCTAAAGACTATATACCAAATTTAAAATATATTTTCTAAAAAATACTCCATTCTAATAGTCCGGCCATTTCTGAAACAAGCTGCTGACTGCATGAAGCATAAGATTGCGCTGCAAATAACTGTGGGGGACTCCTCTGGTCATAGTGTTCAAAAAAGTAAGACATTTATTCACCTTAACAGACACTTAAAAGAAGTACAGCTCTTCAGACTAGACGGAACATAATATAAAATTTCAAAGCAACACAGTAGAGTTGTGAATTCATCATGAAATGTTGCTTTAAATCAAAACAGGTAAGATAAAGCGGGTTATATTATAGCTTGGGGCACAAAGGACATGTTCGTTGACCAGCAGCGTGCACACATTGTAAATAAATCATATTATACATACATAAGCAAACATGCAGATGAAGACAATGCATTTGATAAAGAAGCTTGGCTAACAAATTTATCCCAGTGAGTGATGGAACAAAGGAAATTGCAATGGAACAAAGGTTTTGGGTAAACCGCAACTTTATTGATTCTATATTGCTTCATATGTAGTACTACGCATACAAGCTGTTCAACTTGTGACAGCCGATTCCCTTTTGAATTTGTTCTTTCCTCTTCCTCTCTCCTTGGCATTATCTAGAGTGGTTAATCAACTTTCTTTTGTCAAAACTGTATTCAGATTCATAAGTGTTACTTCCTTATCTTTAAGCCATAACTTTGCAGACAACTTTCCTCTAAGAGGGCCAATATAGACTCAACTCCTGCTCCCATAGTTAAGTATGGAGTTCATGATTGTTTAGAAATAACTATTTTGGTTTCACAAGCTATTAAGCAAAAAGGGAAGTGATTCATCATGGGTCATGAACAGTGTTACTTTGGCAATTAGGTTTAAATTGGTTTTAGTACAAAAAATTTAAATAAATAAAGGAAACAGAGCATTAGTTTGATAAGCCAGTCTTTAAGAACATGTGACAAAACCTTTCATAAGAAGGAAGACATCTGCTCACCATGGAATGCCATTATAAAAAATGACAAATTGTGGCATATGCTGATTTAAATTTAGATAGATCATATAAACCCTTGCAAGTGCAAGACTGGATTTTCAGTCCACCCAAGACACAAATTTTGCTACAGAATACAGTAATTGCTTCACATAGTACTATTTTGTTCAGAATCCCTGACGACAAAGATTACTAAACTCTACAGATCTTTAGCAAAATGTTTGATAACCAAAACATACCTGCATTAAAGTTTTGACTTGTTCTTTTGACGGAGGGTCAAAATGTGGTCCAGGTAACCGTTTGTTAATCTCACTGCAATCAAAACAATTTTTCTTTACCGAATTAGCACATTATGTCAGAAACAAGAATAGATTTTTGGCAGGCTGAGGACGGGGAAGCAAACAAATAAATTAGCTTCAATTGAAGAGAGTTTAAAATAAAATAAGTTGAAGGCATACTTATATACAAGTAATACAGCAATGTACAGGTCTTCAAATGTCAAACTATCACGTCCAGTTTCATTTTTGACACGGTCAAAGACCTTGTCCGATATCTTCTGTATCTGTGTCCGCCTCCACTGCTTACCTGTACATCATATTAGCATTTTTATATATCATGAGGACATCAGATGAGCATGTCTGAGAATATAATAAGATTAGCGGGAAACAGACAATATACATCAAATGGCCAAAAGAATTCTAATAATTCTTTTGGAATTGTTAGTGATGCGGACATAAAGAATTTAGTTGTTAATTGTTAGAATAGATAATTGTTCCGTTTATTAAAAATTGTAGTAGATAATTATTAGGTAGTAGTTAACAATTATGATTAATTTCCTATTACGTGAGATCTTACTTCTTTTCCAAGTATTATCCATATATACACTGTAAGCATCATTATCATTTAGAGTTGAATTATATGAATTGATGAGTATTTTACAATAAATTTGCGGATTTCTAAAGTGTATTCCCGATTCTTTGCCGAGATAGACCATTACCCCCTTAATAACCCTTTTCTTCACCCTTGTCGTGCATCAGTTAGATTTTGTATTTCTTTTTTCTTCTACTCAATCATACCACGTGAAAGTAACTCCATCAGTACCTTAGGCAAGTACATTTTCCATTTGTATATCTGTATACACTATCTTCAAACAGTTTCTCCTATTGAACATGATTATTAAACTAGCTCACATTTATTGCCTGAATGTACTCTTTCCTGCTATAGCTATTTCTAGCATGTGTTGTTTAATATCACTGCAGTTTGATAGTTGGATTTGAGACTGTTTTCAGTATTCGCTTTTGTTGAATAAAAAGACCATTCACACTTCACACTATAAACCTGCATGCACTCTGGCATTTCACCACTCCCCACTGTGACTGCATACATAAAAATCTTCTTCAGGACGAAGTATTAAGATATAGAGTCAGAATGAGGTCAGGAAGGAAGATAAGTTTGTCTTCACAATTACATTGTTCAATGCTGTGGGAGGCCCCCGTCTCAGAAAACTTATAAGTGTGCATAGCGCTAGGGAAATAGACGTTCTACATTGTAGGGGTGTCAGGGTAATGTGAAACAGCATCCAGGAGCCTTAAACTCTTAGAGTAAACCTTTTTTGTAGTATGTGATGTTTCAATAAATCAACTACTGCCATTTACTGATGAAGAAGGCAAAAATGAATGACTATCTGAAGAGATATACAAGACAATCCATTGGTTCAAATATACATGAATTAGGTTATGATTAAATAGATTTTGTCAATAGATTGAAAGAAACGTTAATGAAAAATACCAAGAATCACTAGAACCTTCTATTATAAGGAGTAATTTCGTCACTCAATTGTTTATGTAATCATTATATGATTAATTTCTACCATATTAAAAAGGGGAAATGGAGAACGATTTTCGGATGAAATTGTTTGGCACACCACTCCCAGAATGGTAAAGATTCCAAGTATGGACAGTCAACCAAGAATTTAGACAAACCAAACACAATGCAAGTCAAACTTCGCAAACACCTATGTATTCTTTTAATCGAGTCCCCTACTCCCAAACACCTTATAGGTTATCACCATGAAACAATTATATTATAGACCATCAATTATTTAAGATGTAAAAGGCAGCACCTACTTAAAACGATTTGCAGTATAAGTTGACCTCTAATAAACAGGGGAGATTGAAAACATGCAACAGTCACCATAAGCATGCATATATATCTGATCTTTTACTATATCTCAAAATCTTGACAATAAATTGAAATGAGTACTCTGAAAAAATTCCTTGCAGTGTTTCCCACATCGAAAAAAAAAAAAGGAAACCCCCTACCTTAAAGCAAACTAGCTAAAAAAAATTATTCTGCACAAAGTAACATACACAATTTAATAAGAAACACAACTCAGTTCAAAGAATTCATGCTTTTCACTTAAACCAAGTAATTACTTAAAAACAACTATATAAATACATATGCATACATGTGAGATTTGGGATAAAAAAAGAGTAGCTCGGACTCCATCTTAAACTTGCCATAAATTCTTGTAGCACTACTTGGCACTACTACAGAGTACTAGTTTATGGAGAAGTTCAGTGAAATAAAGACCCCCGACACACTTATCTACAAACCTAGTACTTAACAAACTATTAAACCCCATATATTTTCACACACACACACAGACAGATTTCGGATACCAGCAAATTTAACAAACTATCAAACCCCTGTTAAAATTCAACACACACTAAAATCAAGACCTGATGGGACACGCGGGCTAGCGGAAGGTCCAGCCAAACCAATTTTCAACAAGGCATAATGAATAAAAACTCTTCCAGCCCACAAAATCGCAGTCTCTGTCAAGGAAGCCTTTATTCTTGATCCATTAACTAAACCCCTCTTCTTTTTCAACTCAATACGAAAACATGGGCACACACTTTTAGGCCAAAAAATTCTAGCAGGACCAGGACTTAAACAGTTTTTACTGGAAATGAAGTTGATATGTGTGGCTTGTAGAAGCATATCTTATTATCTCCAATATATACCAATATGTATAAATTTTTCTAATCTTCTAAAAATACCAAACACTAATTAATCTTCTTTATATCCACACATTATATACCAAACTATTGCATTAAGAAAGAATCTAATCCTCTAAAGATACAAACTTTACTAACCAATCAAAGTGAAAATAAAAACCCAGATGTCAAACATCAAGATCAACCAAATGAAACAAATATAGATACAAATGAGTGTGGATATATATACAAAAGATAAAAGTGATATAAAAAGGGTACCTTGGACTTTATCTAACACTTGACCCATATCAATCTATTAAGCTTTATTTGCCAGTACTACAAGTGTATGGAGAAGTTCATATAAATGAAAAGAGTTTAAGAGAAGTCTTTATTAGTTTAATGTGTTAATTATTGATTAAGTTGAGAAGATTTAGGATCTAGTTTACAAGTGGGTCAAACATGATCAGCATGTGACTTTATCAAACTTTATCAAATGAATGATTGTATCTTTTATGAGTTCAGATTTATAATGTGATTAATGTTATACAAATAACATAAAAATATTTTATGAAATAAAGAACATAGATAATATGAATCTTTTTTTAATTTCTTTTCTTCTTGTTGTTTTTTGTGAAAAAGATAAAAAAAAAAAAAAATCTATACAAGTGTACAAGATAGGTGAGTAATAAATTGTGCTGCAATATCTCGTTCAATAGCAAATTATATTCTACAAAAAATATATTTAGTGCTCTGGTAAGAAATTATACGACCTCAGAAGTCAGGAATGCAATTTTGTCAAAAGCAAAATATATAAACATGTGTTGATTATATTTATATTTTTAATCATATTTACGCACATTTACCTCCTCTCCTTTTGTAGCCGTCTTATAGCAACTCCAACACACTCCTAAAATTTTCTTTAAAAATAATATAATTAAATTGCCTCCTAATCATTTAACATACAAAATTCCTAATCATCTCCAACAACATCTTTATTCCTACCTCTTAACTTATTTTTTACTAATAAAAGTGCTCATGATATTAGGAGACAGAAACATGATGATACAAAAAGGTTGAAAATAGATGATAGTAGGGGTGTAATCGAGCCGAGCCGAGTCGAACACTGCCAGGCTCGGCTCGGGCTCGACTAAAAAAATTTGGGCTCGAGCTCGGGCTTGAGTTCGACCGAGCCTTAAATTTCAAGCTCGAAGCTCGGCTCGTAAAAAGTTTGCTAGGCTCGAGTTCGGCTCGAAAGCTCGAATCGATTTAACTAAATACTAACAAAAACTCGAAATATGATCGGTTCGGCTCGAGTTCGATTCGATTAAATATATAATATATAAAAATTATATT
>PHNY01076687.1:1347-12675 GCA_003724115.2 Anethum foeniculum
CTTCACTATTAAATATGTTTTAACATATATCATATATCACATTACACCTCTTTATTAAAAATTTTATGCATCTATATTTTAGATTAAATATAATATTATAGTAGCATATATATCACATATCAGGTCACACTTCACTATTAAAATTTTTATACATTTATACTTTATATAATAGCATAAGGGTTCAATAAACAAACTACTCATTTCCCCTATACTGATTTACAAACATTTACTAATAATAACTATCGTATTTTGTTGACTCGTCAATCACATTTTTAACACATAAATACACAACAAAATTTCGAAAAACTAATCACTTATTTATATTTATAGTGTTTTTGTGCATTAATATATATCATATATAGATAATCTCTTGAATTTATTTATATTATTTATATTAAAAACATACACACAAATAACGATAAACTATGAAGCAACAAAAATGTATACTAACATAATTTTGTGCTTCATGCACCATTACAAAATACACCCCAAACCCTCATGCTCATATACTCAAACAAATAAATCATCAATTTATCGGATAAGAACATGAAAATATAGTCAACAATTACAGCTAAAATTACTTTAATTTACGCAATTTAGAGCATGCCCCGTGCATTGCACGGGTTATAGAGCTAGTTTTATGAATAATGAATCGAAGAACAAAACTGTAGATCTGCAAATAATTAATCAAAGCCTCGTATTAATTTAAGAATCTTCAATAGTTGTATAAAGTAACTAAAATGATAAGTATATAATTATATACCATATCCAGCTTTACTTAATTAATCAAAATCGAACAAAGGATTAGAATTAGGGTTTAAGAATCCGACCTTTTTTGATGGTCGAAGAATATTGAAGCAGCGGAAGTTGTAAGAGAGGCGGCGTAAATGACCAAATAAGATTTAAGGGTTTGTGACTTTGTGCCTCTATCTAGTACTCCTATCTACGCTATATACGATATAGATTTTAGACAATACAGTATTATAAACATATATGTAAATATTATATTTTAATATTTAAAAAATAGTATATGTTTAATTTCTTTTAAGATATATAAAAATTATTTAAATTTATTATTTATTTATTTTCGGATCCGGATATTTTCGGATACGGATGTGCCTATATCCATATCCGTATCCGAAATATTCAGATTCAGATACGGATAATATCCAGTTTACTTCGGATACGGATAATATCTGATTTTTTTTCGAATAAGAATACGAATTTTTCGGACGGATATCGGATTTTTCGAATTTTTTTGACAACCCTACTTGTATTTCATTATTAATTATTTGATGATATGGCAGGAATGATTATAGCCATTTTTGTTTCTAAATATATATCAATTATCCATTTATGCATTTATCCATCAAATATAACAAGTTCAATGCATAGCTATGCATTGTAGTTTAGTTTTATGATTTTGGTCATTTTTGCTGTAGATTGCTTTAATAACTTTTCGAGTTTTGACACATTAACATATTTTAACTATATAGTAAAAATGATTCTTTTTGTTAAGCCTTTTTGTAAATAAAAATTTTAATTATATATTTTTATTATAAAAGTTAAAAATTATCAATTTTAAATATTAAGTTAAAACACGTGTTAAAACCCATAATTCCATTACCCGACCCGACTGTCCTAATATATACATACAAATAATCTATACATACACACAGAAACCTCACACTTCTTGCCAAGAACTCATAAAGGTACAATCTTTCATATCCAGTACATATTTCCTCATCAAACCCTAGTTTTAAATTTCGTCTTTTTTCACAATACGACGCCGTTTTGTATTATGCACTTCAATTCTTGGTAGCCCATTTGCTTGAATTTAATTTTCTTGAATGCTTGTAGTTATTTTTACAATGATTGTTTTGTTTTTCTTGAATTTGGGTATTTTTTATTTTGTAAAATTAGGTCTGATTATTATTTTATAATTAAAGATTCTTGGGTAGTTATGTTATGTGAGCTTAATTTAATTGGTGAAATGCTTTCTTGAAATTTATTTAATATTTTATTGTTAATCGAATTGTTAATGGTATTGGATGTTTTATTTGATGTACTTGAGATGTAAACTGTGTACATTGTCATTGTGGTCTGATTTATGTAATTAGAGTAGATTGTTAGTCACGGTAAAGTCGTAATTGGTATATGTGGTGGTATATTTTCCTGTGATGATCGATCGAGTACGAGGCGTTTATGTACTGTTATTTGTAGTGTGGGCAATAGAATTCTACTGCTGATTTATTTTAAAAAAAAATCTTGTGCGGACCGTTAACATTTTAAATTCTGCGGACTTGCGTATTTGTTCAGCTGATATGTTATTTAAGCTCTGTTTATTGACATCTGTTATTAAAAGGAGAAGTTCATGTGTCCTGATTCCATGACATGTTAAATAATGTATTTCACTTATGAAAATATAACGTTATTAGCACTTGTTTGGTCATGATATATAGATCTAAGTTATTTATAGATGGAGAGTGGAGACTCGTAATAAATTATGCTTAACAAGGGCTTCTTAGAGTAGATAGATTCGAAAATTACTTTTTTCCCATTTAAATTAGGAAGTAGGGATACTTGGATAATCCAACGCACTATACGTGGAAACTTGGGGATACTCGGATACTCACACAATCCCAACTATAATGTTTTATTCTATACTCGCTTTTATCCCGTCCGTCCAGCAGGGCTCTTATATATATTTATTAACTTGACAGGATTCAAAATCTAAACCTTTGATTTTTAGAGTTGATGATATAAATACTGTACTTTAAGATGTTACTAATATGATTCAATCCTTAATATGTTAAGAGCCCTTGACTTTTGGTAGTACTTTAATATTATCTCTCTTACGCTTATTATATATTATATATAGGATATAATTTTTACAAAACTAAATTTGGATTGGAAAGAATTGATGTTTATATTCACTTCTACGATAATATAAGTTCTGAGTTCAATTCTTGTGTTTTAGATGCTTAAGTTTTTTGTTAATGGATTTTGTTTTACGTAACATCTTATATGTATACGTATTATAATATATGTTGTATCCCTCCTCCTGAATCCCCATATTATCGTATTTCTTGAGCCGATATCTCGCCACATTAAGCACCTGCATCTCCGCACCAGTATCCATACTTCATAGCATATATATAAGGTTGTTTCTCATTTCTTCTCATGTGTCTTATTTGTTAGTGCAGTCTCATTTTTAACATTTGTAAAATATATTGCAGTTTTTGATTTAAACCTTCGAGGATAAAGGATTGATGCTATTCTCATAGTAGAATCTAAGATAATTATCTCTGATGCTAGTGATAAGGGAATCTGCCTTAATAGGTTCCTTGTCTTTTTGCGTATAATTAGGAATTTGTTGTAGCCTGTTCTTTTGATCTGCTAATGTTGTGTTTGGTTGGGGAGAATGGAGTGGAACGGGTGAAAATAATGGAAAATAATGAATGTGGGGAGATTCGAAGAAAAAATCAGCAGGCTCAAAATTTCGGTGATGTAATTTGGGAATAAAATGAGTATGAGGGAGCATGGTGCATTCGTTCCCAAATTGAGGGGTTTGAGCTCTATGTAGGTGATTAGGAGTGGAATGGGGGAATTTTTTGAACATTTACATATATTGTAGTTCAAATCTCATTCCACTTCTTCCAAATTCATTCATGCCAACGAAACACAATGCAAGTGTACAGCTGGGTGACAACCTATGATTTTTGTACAAAGTAATGTTTAATTATAACAAACTGAGGGGACGGTCCTGTTGGTGAACCGAAAGAACTGTATTGCTTGTAATAGCTAAAACAGCTACAACTTTGATAAGGCATATGCTATGAGCTATGTTTTACTAATTTGTCATGTATATTTTACAACATTTCAATAATGTGCTCTAAATAGTTTCCTGATTTTAGTTTTGAAGAAAGGAAGTAATTGACTAGTTGCATATATTTGTTTTGATAAAGAGAAACCAAAATGTTAGAGCAGAAAATTATTCCGAATGTCATCAATTTTTATTTTACTTGAGGATTGCGGAATAGGCTTTTAAACTTAAAGTTTATAGCAGAAGTTCCTCGCTTATCTCTGTCAAATTAGTACTTAAATAATATTTTACTTGTCATCTGCTTCTCATGTGTTAAAGTTCTTTTTTTGTAGGAGCAGAAAGATCTTCCAATATTTGGATTAGCTCAACTGAGATAGAAGATGAACCAAAGGCAACAGTTGGAAGAAAACAGACACGATGATGATGCCGCACTTTCCAATTTCTTGGCATCCTTAATGGACTACACACCCACTATACCGGATGAATTGGCTGAGAGTTATCTGGCCAAAAGTGGGTTTCAGTGTCCAGATGTACGACTAGTTAGGTTGGTAGCTGTTGCTACACAGAAGTTCATTGCAGATGTTGCCACTGATACTCTTCAGCACTGTAAAGCAAGACAAGCTGCGGTGGTCAAGGATAAAAGAGACAAGCTTCAAAAGGATAAACGCCTGACCTTGGCGATGGAGGACCTTTCGAAAGCGCTGCAAGAGTATGGTGTGAATGTTAAGCATCAGGAGTACTTTGCTGATAGCCCCTCAGCTGGATTAGATGCTGCCTCAAGAGACGAATGAGATGCTCCACAGATCATCCTTTATCTACATTTAGTGATCTAGTTGGAAATGAGTAAGGCATGATTGTGCAGGTACCGAACTGTAATTTCCAGACCTCCTATCTTTGTCCGTTATTTCTGACTTGCATTTATTCGAACTTCTCACCCTAATGCAAGGAAAACTATGAATTAAATATATACTTTTTATTTGGCTGTTCTTGAGTTGGTAATTTTATATTTTATCTTCTATACCTTTGTATAAGTTTTTTAATCTTAAATTTTATTCTCTAAACAATATATCAGTTGGTGTAGACGTGTAGTAATATACCCGGGTTTTACATTAGTTTAGTCTAGTGGACATAGAATTACATTATGTAACAAAAGAAACTTTAATACATTAGCAATTTAAGTGAAACAGAAAAATGTCACACATGACCATAACCTTATTGTTGACTCTATATATAAAACATTAAATGATAAGATTCGACATAGAATCCTAAGAATGATTATTTATGTTTTAGTTTCATCTGAAAATGAAGCTTTAGTTATAATTTCTGTTAGTATTAGGTAGTATCATAAGAACAGGGTTGGAAAGGAACAAGTCAAATGTCAATTGCAGCCATTTGTTGAATATTCATGGGAAAGCAATCTGAAGGTGGTCCACTATAAGCCCTTTGAGCTATTACATAATTAGCAGCTTCAGTAGTATGATAAGCATCCCAAAACAGATGTGATTTCCTGTTGAAACAAGGAGGCTGAAAAGGCATACATGTTAGCTGCCCTTGATTTCTTCCTGATCCACAGCAACCCCTGTTTACCACACTTAATCCTGTTCTCATACACACAGAAATATAATCAAGTTATCTTCCGGAAAGATTTGTCGAATATAATGGGATGAAGAGAGTTTTGGTTAATTCTTACCGAATTTACTTGGATTAATAAGCATGTCGCCAACTATACCATAAATGTTACCATATACAAAAACTGCCCCAGGGTGATCTCTGTTCAATGAGATGACTAGCGATCGAAGCCCCTCGTTGAATGTACCAAGAATCTGATTTACATAATCCACACACTTCCCTTCTGGAGGCTGGCCTATGGCCAATTGGCTAGGGATGCATCCGAGAGGAGGAACTCCTGCTAGGTAGAATTTTCGTAAGCCTGCACTATGCAGTGCCTGTACATAATATATTTGGATTTATAGCAGTTAAAGTATAAGTATTCACTATTAGCTTGATTAGTGCGATGATATAATAATAGATCTACTCACAACAATTTGCCGGCCATAGTGGTCGAGGAGAAGGTTGGCAAAGTCAGGGGGGGTGTATTGGTAGCTGGAAGGATACATGGAAGGCATGAGATAATTGTTGATGTAGTCATTACTACCAAACACCATGAATGCAATTGATTTTGCAAGGTATTTAGTGAGGTCTTCTGGTGTCATCAGTATTCGGAGTTGGTCCAGTGTAGCCTCAAAATTTACTACTTGTTGGCTCAACGTGAATCGTTCTATCTGCATGAGTATATCGTATCACCAGCAAACACTAGATGCTTTAGTTTATGGTATCGATTAACCTGTTAGTCATCACATATTGCCCAAAATTTGAACCTAGGGGACTAAGACAATGGAATATAATTGGTTCTAGCTATGGAACCTATATATCTTCGTAGTCGTAATAAGAAGAAGAAAAGAAGAAAGAAGTAATGGTACATAGTGTTTTCCAGTATCTTCCAGGATGCCTGAGGCTGCTGAAGCATAACTGACTCCTCCGCTGAGTCTGTCCCCTGTTGTTGCTGGATCTGCGAATGGCGGAGGCGGTGGGATCCCCAGCATCTCTCCTGCAATCAAAGTTGTTATGGTAACTTGTAAAGACATTTATTTACTATCTGCACTTTCATTTAGTTTTTTTGCAAATGTTAGCATCACTCTTTTTTAATGAGTAATAAAGCTATTGCCAGTTGCCACAGCGCATATGAATGATTTTGTAACAGTAACACGACGTTTTGTTCTGACTATGACACCCAACTTAGCTTCCTAAGTCTGGATACCTTGCTAAGTCTGCCTACAATAATCAATGTGGAGCAACTCCACCAGCCCGAGATTCACTCGTATTGGTAATTATTGTCATATAGTTTTAGTTGGTTGCCTTCAATTCTCCTCTCAGTTAGATGAGGTTGAGGGTTCGGGACTTGGTGGAGACGTGTGTGTTAGTGTGTACCTTGTAACTTTGTGTCAGGGTAAGGGTTCCTCCAAAGACCCTGCCTGGACTTCCAAAAGAAGATAAATTAGGTCATGTGATGTTTACAAGCATGCAAGCTTCATTTGGAAGGTTAAGTAGCAAATAACTGAATCTTACCCATAAAATCGACGACTGTTTTGCCATTACAGAATCTTCCGGTAGGAAATCTTGTAACGGAATCACAGCCATAAGGATAGTAATTCGCTTTAGCAATAGAATTAATAAAATTGTTATTGCCAGTATCGACAATTGAATCTCCAAACACAAACATTGCTGGAACCTCTGAAGCTTGTACACCGAAATCATTGATTGAGCACCGGAGAATCAACATCAGCAAAATCACCAGCACACGCCTATCGCAATCCGCACCCATCTTTCTGTTTCTTCGTTCTTGAACTGTTAACATTGTTCAAGTGAACCACTTGATATAAATTTTGCAAAGATGGAACAAAGGTTGTTTTGAAATTATGGAGACAGGTCATGCCATGTCGTTTGCAAGTAAAGTAGTTTGTTTTTGAAAACCATCCATATAGCAGACGGTTTTTGAAGCCCTTATGATAAAAATGCCTAGTACAATTGCCTTTTTTGTAGTCTCAATCTTCTCCAACTTATTTTCTTTTGTTTTTTAAAGTGGAATACGAAAATTTAAATACTCACACGTATTCGTGCAAAAAAATTTCCAAAACCTTTAACATCCTGAGAAAAATCACTTAATCGTTTTTTTTACATTTAACAAATTCCATAAAACCTTAGCATCCTAAGAAAACCAATAAATGGATTTTATACATTTAGTAGTATATGTTTCTACATTGCAATGCCAAATTGCAGTAATGTCCAATTTCAGAAGCAACCGACTATGACATGATATAATTAATAGACTTTGGGTTCTTGGCTGTACTGAAACTTATATGTGGAAGTATTATAACGTTTATCAAGTATTCTTAGGGTCGTAAGGAGTCAAACAGTTTACAGGCTATTCGAGATGGCTCATAAAATATTCAAATTTGATTCGGTAATAATCAAGCTGAGCTCGAGCTATTTGAATTATCCATTGAGCCGAGCTCGAGCTTAAAGTTACTTGGCTCGTAAGATTCGCGAACCTAATCGAGCCTTTATTATTTTAAAATTTTAAATATTATAAATATATTTTTATATTAATATTTATATATAGTATTATTCGAGTCAAATCGATCATATTTCGAACTTTTGTCAATATTTGGTGCAATCAATTCGAGCTTCGAGCCGAACTCGAACGTATCGAACTTTTCATGCGCCGAGCTTCGAGCTTAAAATTTAAGGCTCGGTCGAACTCAAACTCGAGCTCAAACTTTTTAACCGAGTTCGAGCCGAGCCCGACAGTGTTCGGCTCGGATCGGCTCGTTTATACCCCTCAGTATTATCAAACTAGCAGTAAATCTAAATGTAAACAATGACGATTCAAACAGAAGCAAATTATAAACTTTTCTGTCAGCGTTTATATTGAAAACATAAGAACTTTGGAAAATGTTATGTACAAAGCGATTTGTGTATAAATATATGCTACGTTTCTGGAAATTATAGCTTGAACAGCTCTTGAAATAACATTTCCCGAACTTTAAATGGTACTTGAATAGCTGGCCCAGTCACAACTTAAGTAATGTAAATTGCACAGTCGGACACCATGATCATGGCCGCCCTGAAGCTTAGGAGGCCCAAGCCGAAATCAAATTTAGAGGCCCTAACATACATACGCCATAAAGGATTTCAAAATTTGGGGGCCCTTGATTATCGGGGGCACTAGACGCAAGTCTTGCCCGCCTATAGCCAAGGCCACCCCTGACCATGATCCATGGGAAACAACGGGAAAGACCTAAATCTGTAACTGGATTGTGTCTACAAGTCACAGAACTGAAGGTCTATCAACAGATGAGAGCACACAAGACATCATTACATTTGCAATTCAAGATCTTACTTCACCTTGCATTTGATTGAATTTTTTTATACTGCAAATAATTTGTCCTGTAACACTAATCAGTAATCACAGCAGCAGCTAAAGCCTAACTAAAACCCGCTTCAAAAAGAAGTAATAATCGATTCAAAATCCACCAATGTCACCATTAGGTCTTGGACAAGATCCATATCAAATTAACCAGCAAATATCAGTCTCGGACCAGATCAACTAAAGTTTAAACAGGCAGGTTCCAAGTACAGAGAAAATTTACAAATAAGATCACAACATATGAAGACACTGTATTTAGGATAGTTGAGACTTTGAGACTTTTGGCACCTAAAATTGCTTAAGCGGTTGTCCCAACTCCCAACCCTCACAGACGAATTCTCCACGAATCACGAATGACCAGCTATTTTAGTACGCCTTTCTAGACAGGGGACATCTTGACAACTACAAAGCCAATAGTGAAAGGTGCATCTATTCGTTGCCTGTTCTTATACTTGTTTGTGCTGGGAGAGAAAGTGTTTGGTTTTAAATTCACAGAAGAAAATATTTCATTCTATCATATGACATCGCTATTTAATATATACAGGACTTGTGAAAGTAAGAAATCTACCTTAACCCCCATAAATTTGTGCCCATTTTGTTCTTCTGGTCTAAAAAAAGGCTGCATATGAGTTGAATCTCAAGGCATTCTTAAAGATTATCTAAAGGTAAACACGAGTATAAGTACTAAAAATGCACATTGAACAATCGTATTCAGTTTATCAAACACTGAAATTCAAATAACAAGATTTCACAAATGTCAATCACATCTTAGATTAATTAAAACCAGAAAAAACCATAAAATAATCAACATCAGAGCGCCGTTTGAATCATGGATCAAGTATGGGAATGAGATTTCAATTTCATTCCCCTGATCCAAAACGGTCCCTAATTAAACCGAACCTTTGAATCATGAATTACAAGTATGGGAATGGAATTTCAATTTCAAACGAATTGAGATCTCATTCCCATTTCCATGATCCAAATGGTCCCTAAACAAACCGAACCTTTAAATCATGAATTACAGGTATGGGAATGAGATTTGCATTTATTCCCTAAACAAACCGAACCTTTGAATCATGTATTACAAGCGGGAATGAGATTTCAATTTCCAACAAATTAAAATCTCATTCCCATCCATGATCCAAACGGTCCCTAAACAAACCCGAACCCCATCCCACCCCTACCAAGACGCTTTCTTAACCCCCATCAAAGCCCCTTTATTAGCCAATCCCCGAAACACAATTCTCGACATTCTAAACAACTGATACACGCCCCACGACCGGCCAGAAATGACACATCTATTTCTAACTCTACCAAGCGCACTATTTCTCGGCAACTTAGACAACTTATAACGATGTTCCTCCCGCATTTCACTGGAAAGCTCAGGGTCTTTACAAAAGGCTTTGTACAGCTTTCGTCTCAGTTCATATTTCGCAGCCAGGCTTCTCCTGTGATGATCTTGTATGTTTCGTTTCTCTGATACTGTAGAGAAATGAGTTTGTGAGGTCAGGGAGAATGATGACGTCAGCTTGGTGGTGAGTTTGAGAAGCGAGTTCATGATTAGGATTGAAAATTGGGGAGATGTGGAGGTTGGGCAGGGGTAATTTGAATTAGGGGTGAAAGTTCTGGGCCGGGGTTTGATGGGCTTTTTATTTTATGTCACGAATCTTTTGAATCATTTGAGGATAGTGTAAATTAAAAGTTGAGTTTCGTTTGTGTTGAAAGTTAGTTTGAGCGGGTTTTAACCATTTTTTTAATTATTAAATGTTACCGTTCACGAGCTGTTCGTTAAGAGCTCGAAATTGATTCGGCTCGGCTTATTTTTATTTGATAAAAACTTGAATTTGACTCAGTTCGTTAACAAGCTCGAGCTCGAATACGTTTTTTGTGCAATAAGAAAATTGGTCTCGGCTTCGTTTATTAAAAAAAAAAACTTGGCTCATTAAGAGAAAAACTCGACTTGATTACGATTCGTTTACGGTCCTAATAAAATTCGAAGGATAGTCTTCTTTGTTGTCTCATCTTGCTCATTCAAAATTTATTTTGAAAAAATTGATACCATTTACTTGGAGAAAAGGACCAAAATAGCAAAATAGCACAATTTTGAGATAAAATGTCTTAAATGGTACATCTAATAAAAATAGCCCTAAATAGCACTGTGAAACGTTACATCGGAAAAAGTAACCAAACGCTAGATGACCTGACGTTTTGGGCTTTAATTTTTTTTATATTCAACACAAAATAAAACGCAAGTTAAAGTTGTGTTTTGCTTTTCAATTTGTTTTATTTTAGGGGCCGGAAACACCACTTAATGTTACGTTTTTAACATTCACTTTTAAATTAATATTTTTAAATTTAAGGATGTACCCTAATTTAACAATTTTTAATTTTTCAGGTGTAACACCCCCAGATCCAGGGTCAGGAATCCGGGTCGTTACGGTCTTTAATTTCAATATCAATACTTAACTTGAATCCACTTTACAATCCTTTACAAAACATTTCCTTTATAGTTCTC
>PHNY01076694.1:14681-33563 GCA_003724115.2 Anethum foeniculum
TTAGAATCTTGTGTTTTGATAATTTCTTAATTACATTGAAAAATTAAAGTGAATCCACCCATGTGATATCCCAATCTTACAGTTGATTAACTATATATATACTTAAACTGCTGCACACTGGCAAAAAAAGCATCTAAGATTTGTGCATGCATGAAATTCATTTCAATAAAAGAGGGGCCATGAAAAGACTTAACTTTGAAACTAAGTTTCCAATAGAATTGTGCTATTTACTGATGATTACTCTTAAAAAAAAAGGGAGAAAAAATAGGTCTATCTGAACCCACAAAATCCAAGGGAAAGAGATTTGCACACTTAATCATGCATTGCCAAATTTCATTTTATTTCATTGTATACTATGAATTTAAACTTTTCCTAATGATAGGTAAATCATCTCTATACCTATTTAGAGATATTATTACAACACTGAAAATATGCAAGATAACAAATATTCACATCCCCGTGATTTTTAATTTTCTAGACATCTTTACATGCTGCGTAAAGAGTCCATATAGTTAATTAAGTATACCTGCATCTATATATGCTAAATAAACTAGGACCCAAGTCGCAAAGAGATTACTTTTTTTTTTTTGCCCCAAGTAAAAGAGATTACTTTCTTGATACAAGCAAATGGGAAACCCCGTAAAAGGAGAGTTACTAAAATCTCTTACTTTCCTAATCACCTTTTTCTGTTAAAATTTTCCCCTACATCATTTTTTTCATCAGAATGAGAACCTTATATAACAAATAAATACTGACTTCTGAGTGATTTTTAGGTTAAACATTAATTGAGACTGCCATTTATATAATGCACGTATCCCGGTTCAAATACATAGAGTACCTTACAGGCCAACACAAATTTTTAAGTATCAAGAACATAAACATATACACGGGTCAGATTCAAATAGTTAGAAGCGGGGAACTGTGAGGCTGAAGCTTGATAAATTACAGAACAACACATAGAAATATCGAAAAAAATGCAGAACCATAGTTCGCATTTGAGTCATACAATGTATATGTATAGTTAGCTTTATAACAGGTACTTCCTAACTAAATTTCTAACGTCTAACTTGTCCATCAAGGAGGAGTGCTAAAAAATATATTTGAGGATATAATAAATCATGATTAATAATAAGGTTTTACCTTGAAGATGAGTTTATCCAGAGGCTTTGATGTTCCTTATCTAAATGGTGAGCTTTGGATTTCTCTTGTTGAGACGATTCATCATCATGTGACCTTCTCGGGTTTTGAATATTGTCAAACATCATATCCTCAGAAGTATCACCAGATGACCCATTTTCAAATAGATCTAATTGTCCCAAATACCAATGAATATTCGTTTAGATTAAAACTTTTACTTAATTTGTGCTGAGAATTTAGTAATTAAATATTTGTTTGGGGAACAAAGTTTAAGAGATAAACCAGAAGAAGCTGCAGCTCTATCAGTTGTCTTAACAGTTCGATACATCTGCGGATTAAAAAAATAAACTTGTGTAATCCAAACATAGAAGTGCAGTACAGTATTTAATAAAACCACATAATATACACATATATAATGTCGTGTGTGTGAAAAACACGGGCATTGGAAGATGCCAAGTAACTTGCACTACTATGCATGCACATGGCACATAGTAATGCACTATAATACTTCCTCTGGCATGAATGTATGTTAGTGTGTAGAACGTATGTATGTATGTATGCATGAGACTGTAAATACACACACTTATGTCCACATACATGTCTATATATAATAACTATGTTTCCCAAATGTGGTGCTAATTGTTAAAACCCCTTCATAATTTTGCAGTCATATAGACACTATCATTGAGAAATGATTTTTCTTCTGTACTTTCTTAACTGCTAACCCCCCCCCCCCCCCNTTGTCCGGGCTTGCCTATGACTATTTTGAATCATTTGTTGGGTTTGTCTTACTCTATTCCTGATAAACATGTATCATGATTCAATCACTCTCTCTCTTTTACTCCATCTTTTACATATCGTTTACCCAAGCAAAAAGCTGATAATAATAGTAGGTACTAGTATTACTAGCTTCTTGCAGAACCATCAGATCTATAGTTATGAACAAGTAGGTGGTGATCATAGACTAGAAAAATAAGAAGGGAGTAAATGTAGAGATTGAAAACATAGGTCTTTTTTAATTAAAAATGTCAAAATGTATCACTTACTAATAGTACCCAAGTTTTCTACCATACATGTAATGTACTAAGAGTTATAATGGTAGTACTTCCTAAAGCAAGTTGAGACTTAATGGTAAAACAAACCCCCCATTATTCCAACTGCATGCATATCATAGAAACAGTCACAATTGCAACACTTACATAAATGTGTATATAAGAAGAAGATAAGTAAAATTATAAATACCTGTAGATGAGATTTAACATGAGCTAAAGTGAGATCTTTCACATCCATAAGCTCAAGAACAGACTTGGGTGTTGCTCCTGATAATTAAACCCCCCAAACAAAATGTAAAATATAAGTAAGTGCTAATTAATAATCAAAAGATAAACATATAATTTATTTGCAATAATGCTGAACACACAATAAATTGCATAAATGAAGAGGAAATAAATAAATGTATAACATATATACTTTCATGACCACCAAGGAGCTCAACAGCATGAACAAAGCGAGCATGGAGAGTTGTAGTCCATCGCATCCTGGGGGCTCTGATGCTACGTTTAGGCGGAAATCTGGAAAGAAATCTTGATCTCATGAGCCCTACCTGAGACTGGAAGCTGCTATTAGGGTTTGTGCAAGTAGGGGATGAAGATGAATCAAGAGAACAAGGCGGGTGCTGAGAAAATGGAAAATTTAGGGAATTAGGAATTATAGGAGTAGAGCTAGGAGGGTTTTGTTGCTGGTAGACTGGAATTCCTCTTATGGGTTTTAAATACCCCATAATCTCATCTGAGCTTAACCCTCTTCCTCCTTGAAGAAGATGATGATGTTGACTTTGATTATTGTACATATTATGCCGATTGTGATGAATAATATTTTGGTTGTTTTGTTGGTAATTTTGATGATGAAAAGTAGAGTGTTGGAAATGATGATTGTTGTTTTGGGGAAGATTATTATGGAAATTTTGGTTGTTGGGGAAGATTGAGTTTTGATGAGAAGCTGCTGCTAGGCTTGGATTATTCGACAAAGAGAGATCAAAAAGAGAACTAGTAGTAGTAGTAGTAGTAGTATTGTTGTTCTCAATTGAGTACAATTTTGAAGACATTGAAGAACTAAAGATTGGTGATGATGATGATGATGATGATGATGATGAGTTTTTTGAGTTGTCCAACGCTCTTTTCCAGAACCCCAAATCCGTGCCCTCTTCACCTACTTGTTCTTGTGTTGTCGTCCTTGTACTACTTCTCCATCCTCCACCTCCTGATGTGCCTTTGTTGCTGCTTGGCAAGCTGATTTGCAACGACAAGTCTGGTTGTGCCGGGAATAGCTCCATCTTCCTTCTTCTTTTATCAACCAAAACAACCCCTTCGCTTAATTGATTAACCTAACATATATATCTTCCGAGCTAGCTACTATACCTACCTCTCTTCACTTGTTTCGTTTACAAGCACCCAAGCACTTTCCAAAGATATGATAGGAATGCTTGTTGGGAATGTTTGGATATGATCGATCTTGGGTTTTCTCCTCACAAACACATCTATAGAAAAATTTAGTTTTATTTCCTTTTCTCAAATGGGGCTCATTCCATTGATGATGAAAAACTTGAGTGGAGTAGTTGCAGAAGTTTTGGGTTATATGGGAGAAAGAGAGAGGGAGAGAGAGAGAGAATAAATGACAAGCTAGCGAGGTATGAAATGAATGCTTGTTTCTTTTGTGTGAATAAGTATATGTTGGAAAATGACACTTCTATCTAGAGAGAGAGAAAGAGGTATGAGGGAGAGAGATCATTTGGTTTGTGGACGTGGGGGGTAGGATTAGAAAAAAGATAGAAAAAGGAAAAAAAAAGTAGAAAAATAATACTAAGATTTTTTTAGAGAGTTAATTATTTTCTTTCCCAACTTTTCTTTTTTTGATTGGGGGGTTTTCTTTTAAGAAAGAAAAGGAAATTTTAGTGTAAGCTTTTAACGTCTTCATTTTGCCCTCTACCAACTCATACTCACTTTTTAAACCAAACACTCCACTACACTCATAATTTAAGTAAATATAAAACTGATGGCTTATTTATTTATTTGTTTCTTGCCTTTTTTTCGTAACCCTAAACTCAACACACACTCGAATCATGCAAATCCTAGGGTTTTGCTCTATAATTACCTAATCATACTCCCTCATTCTACTCATTATTACTTATAACTAGTGATAAATTGTACACGCTATATAACAAACACGTATGTATATGATAGAAGTATCTTCTTTTCCATTCATTCTCTGGTAAATGCTTTGTCTTTAATCGTTGTGCAACAGTACAGTACATTCAATAAGTACTCTGGTAACTTTTTTACTTTAACGGACACAAAGTCAAAATACTTCTTGTTGTTGCTACTACTCAGACCATCCCCCAATTTGTTTTTTTGAGGTAAGATTCCTAGTTGTTCAACGGAGTTTATAAATGAATTTTCCGTATCTGGAGTAAATGTTGGTTTTTGACAACGATTTTGTAAATTTCTATAAGTTATGTCTTGATGTATAGTGTAACTTCGAAAACCTATATGAATTTATTTATTTTTCCACTATATCAAGTATTTATGTACTTTCTTTCGTTCCCGGAGGATAAGAATGTGTTGTAACTTTGAACTAACCACCTAACTAAAAACAGATTTATTGTCTGAATGTGGAGTCATTAATAGATTACAGAGTACCTCAAGGAACTAAAAATGTGCCTAAAACCCGACATCTCATTATGACTTGCATTCTTCCTCAATTTCGTAGCCATATATTTACTCTCTCCGTTCCAATATATATGTCCTTTTTGACAAAAAAATTTGTCCTAAATTACTTGTCCCTCTCTTTTTTCAATACAAAATTTAAGGACAACTTTTCAAAATTATTCTTTTCCCAGTATTTGACTTTCTAAAATTATACTCTCTCCATCCCATTTTAATAGTCCACTTTGTAAATTTCACACATATTGAGAAATTGAAATTGTAATGTTCTTTTTCTCGTTTTCAGGCAACAATACAACTTAAATTTTGCACACTACATTAATTACACATATTCCAAGAGCTAAGTGAGTCTATACATACATACAAAAGCCATAAAACACTATGCATTTTCAATTTCTATGCAAAAATATTTATTAGGGGGGTCTAGTAACTTAAATTAGTCAACATTGGAACTGTAAAACTTGCATAGGATAAAGAACATGACAAATATTATGGGATATTTTTATTTTGCAAAGTGGACTATTAANACTTTTCAAGATTTGACTTTCTAAAACTATACTATATTCTTATTTTCCAATGCATTAAATAAGAATATTTAGTTGAAAATCAATCATTTTCTTAATATGCGTTTTTTTCCAAAAGGGACATGTATATTGGGACAGGGGGAGTATTAAGCATTTTTTTTTCATCAATTAGGAGGAATGCTGAAAACTAGATTGATGAACTTGACTAATTTTATTTTTTTTGCTAAATTGAACTTGACTAATCTTTCGCATGTAACATTGAGAAATTACTAGGTACTCCGATATCCCAGGCCGATCATTAGTAATACTCCTTCCCCTTCTGATTCTTTACGGAAAATGATAGATTAACAAAATTATATACAAGATTTTGTATAAAATATAACATATGGTAGATTTTGATTGAAATGGGTTTCATGTATTCAAATAAGTGCCAATTAAATTCTCCCACCTCATTTGCCCCATCATTTTATATTTTTTTTAAATAATTTATACATGTAGCTCTACTCATTCTTTACATTGAGGCAAGGAGGTTAAGAAAAAGAATGAATTAGTGGAGAAAAATAAGAAAAGTGAATAAAATAATAAGACCGGTTAATATTTAATGTATAAAGTGAGTATTAAGGAGGATAATGGTGGATTTAGGTGATTTTTATATTATAAAATTTTAAAAATATTTAAATTATAAAAAATTTAAAGGAACATTCATGAAAAGAAAGTGTAAATAAATGAATCGGACTAAAGTAAAAGATAATGTATATAAAGAGTACTCACTCCGTATCTCTGATTTGTATACATGTTTTTTTTAATGTTCAGCACGAATTTTAAGACGCATATAAAGTATGCTTTCGTAATTTATTTTTAATTTTTTTTAAATTAAACTTTAAATGTTAAATTTTTATTTAGAAAAAGAAAATTTTTAAAATAATTTACAGAAATATGTTATAAATGAGCGTTAAAATACGTGTCGAGTCCCATTCCCACCGCGAACAGAGGGAGTATTATTCCGGGGAGTATTATTCTAAATTAACAACAATATAAAACTGACTTTGAGCTTGATGTATGCCAGGCCTATGACCTATCTTAGTTCAACACAGGCCAATGGTTTGACTCCTCTTGACTTGAGATTATAGAAGCATGCACTGTATACTTCTAAATATAGCTAGCCAATTTTTTTACAAATAATTGATGCATATATTTCATTATTGTCTTATGAAAATACACTCCACCAACCACTGCGCTTATATAAGCGTAATTTGTTCCAACACACGAAAAAGTTCATGTATTCTTCTTTCTGGAAGCTTTTTCTGTTTAGAAATTAGTTCAATTTTCTTCTCTGAATTTCGGCCTCGAAGTTACTGCACAAGCTAGCTAGGTTGATATGAAAAGGTGAAAAAGTAAAAGTAGAGAAATAGATGGCTTTGTTCATAAATCATACGCATACAAAAGCAATTCCAACAATATCCTTCCTTTCTCTCTATAAATAATATAATTAAATTAGCTCTTAACTATTTAAGAGTTAATATTACACATTTTCTCCAACAATTCTCCTTAAACATACTTTCTATTCATTTTTTATTAGTTAAGTACATGTACACATAAACAAAATCAATCATGTTGAATACCTGGGGAAGAGAAAAAATTATATTAAACTAGTTTAGAAGGGAGTATCACTCCTCATTGTTGAGGAAGCATGCGAAACTCTTAAAATTTTGAGGAGTGGTTAGGAGGTTATTGGAGATGGTTTTGATGTCCATTTCTTCAAAAATTGACTTGGGAGTTCGAATTAAAATAGTGTTGGAGTTGCTCTTAGGTTAAACAGAAGGAAAGGTATTTCTAAGAAAAACCGTGTGTAACATTGATATGTGTGTGGTCCTTTTAAGATTTGCCACAACAAATGTTAGGAGGATAGCGAGTCCTATAAATTAAAAAAAAAAAAAAATCCAAATCAACTTCATCATAAATTTAAATTCTATTTTGACATTTTCATACTCCCTAATTAATAGGAGAACGGTTGAGTTCAGTTGTATTTTAGTTACACCACTATACAAATAGTGGGACTGATGTATAGGAGATCAGTACCTAACCTGGTGTATAAATATGTTATCATTGAGATGAATGAATAAAAAAAAACTTCACGTTGAATCATGGTACCAGTGCTCAGGCTGGCGGGAGAACCAAGATTCGACTCCCTGTCACCCCCAAAATTCTCACAATTTAATATGTAATTTATTATATGCATGATAGGCAAAGTTATGCCCCAAAGATAGGCGTCTGTGATCCACTCTTCGACCCAAAAAATGGGCTCTCGAGTGAGGAGGAGTGTTAGAATATAATATAAGATCCTAGAAAGAACCATTCTCTAACACCTTGAGGTTTTAGAGTAACTGGTTCCTTAACAAAGTTGACTTATGACTGAATTTTGTACATATTAAATAATTGGAAAAAACCCTCTCTATGTATTATATAAGTCATTTGACTTTTTTGCATATTGATGAAGTTGTCCGCACTACAAATTCTACTCTTGATCAATGGTTAGAAACTCAATCAAAAAATTTTGTTCCACCAGTCGTTAACTATAACTAGCATTTTACCCGTGCTACGCACTGAATCACAGACCCACTATCAATAATTTTTACAATTAAATAATATTGAAAGAGAATGAGGATTCTAAGGTTAATCTTAGGATATTTTTCTTAAAATTATGAGAAAATTATGTAAAAAACTTAATTTTAACATTAATCTACTTACCATGGTTTTGTTTAGTTTTTAAATTAGAACTATGAATAGTTAGATGGTTAATTAAACACACCCAAACCAATGACTATCTTAAGAAATTTTCTTGAAGTCTATCTCGAGATCCTTAAGCTCATATTAAAATTAAAGAATTTACAGAAAGTAATATATTTTTACCAATTTATTTTTCAAAATAGGGTATCTCCTTTTTCTTTTCGTTATTACATTTTTTTATCTTTTTTTTCAACAACACGATCTCCTACATTTTCTCTCATTCTTCATCCGCCATCGTGTATTTATTATCCTTTACCACCATTGTCATCATTCATCATTACAAAAACTTGCAATTAGTTGATTTGGTTATTTCTAAAATTGCAATTGTTTGCTACTTTGTTTGCTTTTTGCTTCATTCAATCATGAAGTTGCTTATTGGTTGATTTAATTTATGTATTTTTGTGAATATCTACTGTTTGACATAATGTCACGAAAAAATATAAATTTATTTTTATTGATTCTGATTGCTTAGATATTTAATTAAAATTGATTTGGTTTGTAAGATATGCAACCAAAACCAACTCAAAAAAGAGAGCAGCAAATGCAACTGAATAAACCCCAAAATCAACATTCTAAAAAATAAAAATAAAGTTACATTTTGAGGTGCAAAGTTGAAGATCGTATTTTTCAAGGCAAAACTTTAAAAAACGTTTTTTGTAATTAATTTTTTACTATTTTTTTGGAAAAAAAATGTATAAGAAATGTATTTTTTTCCCCTCAAAATTACTCAATTCTCCTTTGCATAAATTGCATAATGTCATTTTTATTAATTAAAGTTAGGTTAAGATTTTATATTTATCTAATAAATTATTTACTATTACCATTTGTTAACTAAATTGTGTAATATTGGCCTATCCATTATATAGATAGTCGATAAAAAAAAAAAATAATAATAGCGCACTTTTGAAAGAAAGCCCAATCACTCGCTTTTATATTACTCTTAAGTTGTAACACTAATTTTCGATTTTACACATATATATAAAATACATATATTTATTTTCATCTTTTATCGACATTCAATTTTTTGAAGAAGTCGCGAAAAATAAAATTTGATTGTTATCCATTTTCATATCTATTATGTTATATCGATCTGTTCTTCACCAATGTATGCTTCTTTGATAAATTATATTGTTTTTTCTAAGTTGTATTTTCCTTCTTTATTTTCAATTCCACTTGCATGATTTGTTTTAAATTTTTGTCGAGTCTTCTGATTTTCATGTTGATTCCGGCTTGTGTTTTGTTATCTATATATATTGATGTTTGTAGATACTGATGTTAGTGGTGATCATGATCGTGGAGATGTGTTGATAAGTGGTAGCATATGGAAATGCAGATGTTATGGTAATTTGATTCTGATGATTCTAATATGTACTTGGTGATCCTATCGGATATGACATATATTTAGAAAATTAATCAATTCATTCTATCCTAAAAAGAGTAAAACATATCTTATCTAAAACTTTGATCCTTGACAACCAATAATAAACACCGTTAAATCTTGAAATAAATAGATGATAGTTTGTTGGATAAAAAAGAAACATTTTATATTTTCATAATTTTTACCAAAAAAAATTAGGTGTCCCAAACAGAATAGAATACTAAATGCAAAATTTGTAACTGTCCATTCTCTTCAATTTTTGGATAATTTTTATTAGATAGTACTTTTTAAACCATCACTAAATTAAAGATTATTTCGTGAGTTTTGCGTGGCTTTAAAATTACCAAAATCTAATTTTTAAAACTCAAAAAAGAAACGGAAGAAAATTAAATGAAACCCGATAATTATTTTTTTGTGCTACGGAAATTTAATCTATTTATTTGTTTCATTTCCAATTTGATTATTTCTTTAACTATTTCAAATGATCATTAGATCTTAAAATAAATTGATGATAGTTGTTTAATCTGAAAATAAAGGAGTATTTATATTTCATGGTTTAAACAAAAAAAAATAAGTGGGTATCCTAAGTATAATCGAATATTTAATGCAAAATTCATAGATGTCTTTTCTTTTCAGTTTTTGGATAATTTTAGTTGGATAACATTCTTTAAAGCATCCATCAATTAAAGATTATTTTGTGAGGTTCGCGTGGGCTGTAAATTCGTTAAAACTTGATATAAGAAACTCATGATATTGCCTAAATAAAATCAAACGAAACCCGACTAATCAAAGTGTGAGATTAAATATTTGTATACTCATAATTATTTTAAATATATATATTTATATTTTTTAACATATAAAATATGTACTATATGAATATATTAAATCAAGTAATTACTATTATTAACTAATTGTGGTTAGTATAGGGGAATGAGATTGGTAAATGTTAAATATTGCTGATGCTGCAAGAGTATAGCTGTGAAGATCATCAGAGTTTATCATCCATCAGAGTCTAACACGAGCATAACATCATCAGTGTTTACTCGGTCAGAGTTCACCATCAGAACTTATCTGTTAGAGTCTGATATTATGAAAATCAAGAAATGATTGGTTATGTTTTAAAAGATAAAAGAAATACAGATATGGCGGTTCCGGAAAATTAGCAGAGACGGCTATCATATTATAGAATCTAGTATAGTTCAATCATTCATGTAAATCATATCCTAGTAATTGATAGTGTAAATGTGTGACATATATAAACACAGTTTAGGTTTACAGTAAAGTGTTGCGTAACATATATAAACACAATTTATTATTTTNNNAACTGTAATCAACCCGCATTCTATAGTATATCCTGGGCCTAATAGTAGATAAAGAAATCTTGAAATATAATGTGATTGGTCTAAAATTTAGGTTTGATCTCTTATAGCTTTAAAATAAATTTATTTAAACCATCTCTAAATTAAATTTTATTTTGTGAGCTTCGTGTCTACTGTAAATTTGTCAAATTTGCTTTTTAGAAATTAAGATAGAGCGGAAATAAAATCAAATGAAACTCGATAATTTTTTTCCTACTAAACAGATTTATTATTTTTATTTATTTAACTATTTCAAAGAACCTTTAAATCTTCAATTTAAAGGAATATCTATATTTTCATGATTTAAACCAATCATAGCAGGTATTCTAAATATAATAAAAATTTAATGTAAAATTCGTAATTGTATTTTTGTTTCAGTTTCTAGATAACTTTAGTTGGGAAATTCTTTTTAAACTATCCAGAAATCAAAGATTATTTCGTCAGTTTTGCAGGGGCTGTAAATTCGTGAAATTTTGATTCCTAAAACTGAAGATATAGCCGAAATAAAATCAAACGAAACCTGACTAATCAAAGTTCGAGAAGAAATATTTGTATACTCGTAAGTGATTTTAAGAAAGCATATATATTTATAATTTGACATTTAAAATATGTGATATACGAATATTTTAAATCAAGTGTCTACTGTGTTTAAATTAAAATGATTAACTAATTGTTATTAGTGTAGAAGGATGAAAATTATAAATAAAGAAAATTTTTATATAAGGCGATTGGTCTAAAGAGTGCTATGTTATTCGTCTAAAATAATTGAATACTTTATGCAAAATTTGAACTTGTCTTTTCACTTCGATTTGAAAATAATTCTAGTTGTACGCTACTTTTTAAATCATCAATTCATCCTATATTATTTCGTGAGTTTCGCATGAGTTGTAAAATCGTCACAATATGATTTCTAAAACTCAAAAGTAAATCAAAATTAAATCAAACGAATTCCAACAAAAATATTTTGATAAGCAAATTTATTCTTTTTATTTTGTTCAACGAGAATTTGATTAATTTTTATTACTTGGTTCAACGCCAATTTAATTAATTTTTAATCAGCTCTTTCAAAGGGTTGTTAGATCTTAAAATTAATAGATGATAGTTGTTCGATCTAAAATATTTTTTTTTAGAGATCTAAAATAGAATTTTATATTTTCATAATTTAAATAAAAAATAAGTAGCCGTTCTAAATATAATTGAATACTTAATGCAAAATTTATACCTGTCTTTTATCTTTAGTTTTTGAATCACTTTATTTTGTTAATAATTTTTAAACCATCATTTAGTTAAAGATAATTTGGTGAGCTTCGCGTGGGCTGTAAATTCATCAAAATCTGATTTTTAGAACTCAATATTAAGATGGAATAAAATTAAACATGACCCGATAATTTTTTTTAATTAAAATATTTTAATTACTTCCTGGCATATAAAATATGTAATATATGAATATGTTAAATTAAATAACAACTATACTTAAATTATAGTTGTTAACTAATTATAGTTAATATAATTGGATAATAATGGTAAATAAGAAAATTTTTAATATAATGTGATTGGTCTAAAATTTAGAAGTTCTCATTTATTGGTGTAAAATAATTCAAAATTTTTTTATTGGTTAACTGCATACATGGTTAGACTTAGATATTATTAGAAGGAAGGATATGCATAGAAAGAGGGGAGATGAAATAAAATCAAACACCCGGTAATTTTTTTAATTAAAATATATAAGTATCTTTTGGCATATAAAAATATGTAATTATGAATATGTTAAATTAAATAATTACGATATTTAAATTAAGATTTTTAACTCACTGTTGTTAGTATAATTGGATGACAATGGTAAATAAGGAAATTTTAAATATAATATGGTTGGTCTAAAATTTAGAATTTCCCTTTTATTGGTCTAAAATAATTCAATTTTCTAATTGGTTAACTTAATCACCGTTGATTATTTTTAGTCATGTAAATACATGTCATAATTTGAACGAATCATATTGTTAGGATGGACAATGTTAAATTTGGTATAAGGAATAATTAATTGCGAAATAACTTCCTTATTCATTAATTATATTAAAATATATACGTTTTATTTAACTATATTAATTAAGGATTATAAAAGTGGAATCTTTTAATCATGTTATTTTAGAATTATAAAATTGGTAACGCTTTTTTGTAGCATTGTTTAAAAATAAATACTCTTTTTTTATTAGTTTTAAAATAATTCATAATTTTTAACTGATGAATATTAAATCAAGTAACTTCTATATTTAAATTAAAATTATTAACTAACTACGGTAACTATATTTGGATAATAATGGTAAATAAAGAAATTTTCAAATACAATACTATTGGTCCTAAATTTTAGGACTCGTCTCTTATTGGTAGAAACTAATGTAAAATTTTATGATAGGTTAACTACATGTTTGGGTAGACTCAGGTATTATAAAGAAAGAAGGATACTAAACTTGCTACATAAAGTAGTCTAAGGTTCCAATCCCACTAACAAAATAGGTAATTCTAAATTAAAATATTTTAATTGAAACACATGAACCATTTAGTTGGGCCGGGTCTATATTTTTAAGAACCTATCTTGATTAATTTATAAATTGATATATTCTAAAGGCTGTCGGGTCTATATTTTTAAATTAGTTTATGAACCGATTTATTCTAAAACCTAATTCATTGGTTCTAGTTATATTAAAAAAAATATTCACATATTTTCATATGACTAATTATAATAAATATTTATACTTATTATTTTAACAAATTTAATTTACAAAATAATAAAATAAAATTATTTAAAACAATCATACATCGCATAATCTAGTAATTTATAATTTGTTAACTAAACGAAGTACACTAAATATCATAATAAAGGATCCGTAAAGATCTTATTTTAGGAGTATTAAATTGTGTATATTAGGACATTTAATCATATTTGTCTATGTAATATAGTGACAGGATAGAGTTTTGAAATATATATATATTTATTAAACTTCTTTTTGCAGAAACGAACAAAAGTACGAATGTAATCAACATTGATAAAAATCGACGCCAGTTTTTCTAACCTCTTATAAATTGTTACCATGATTTGGTAACGAAATTTTGTTTTTTTGTGGATAATTATCCAAACAGATACTTAAAATATTTTATTTTCTTAGTAAATATGTCAAATTAATTAGTAATCGTATTCTATCTTAAAATTATTAATTAACCGTGGTTAGTATAATAGGATGAAAATGGTAAAAAAGAATTTTTTTTGATATAATAAGATTGGTCTAAATTTTAGGAGTGTTTATCTTCAAATAATTTATAATTTTCTGATTGATTAACTGAATACTAACTCATGTATTATATAAAGGATAAGGAAAATTTTAATCTTGTTATGATTGGTCAGAATTTAATTCCTAAATTCCGATTGGTACTAAAATAATTCCTAATTTTTGATTGGTTAACCAATACTGGGTAGACTCACTTATCATAATATAGGATAAGATAAGGGAAGTTTTAATTTTGTTAAATTCCTTCTACATTTTGGTTCTAAAATAATTTTAATTGGTCCTAAAATAAATCCTGATTTTTGATTGATTAACTGCATATCTGGGTAGATTCAGTATTATAATAAAAATAAGGCAAGTTCTAATCTTGTTATGATTGATCAGAATTTAATTCCTGAATTCTGATTGGTTCTAAAATAATTCATGATTTTTGATTGGTTAACTGCGTACCTGGGTAGACTCCGTATTATAACAAAAATAAGGCAAGTTTTAATCATGTTATGATTGGTTAGAATTTAAATCCTGAATTTTGATTGGTCCTATAATAATTCCTGATTTCTGATTGGTTAACTACATACCTGGGTAAACTCATGTATTATAATATAGGATACAATGGATGGTAAAGAGCTCGGGACGAAACCAGGAGAATATATAATCAAGATAAATGTCGACGCTACTCTTTTCAACAATGCAAATATGTTTGACTTTGCTTTTATTGCTCGGGATCATGATGGGAGATTCTTAAGCGCCAGAACGATGTGTTAGAGGGGGAAGGTAGCTCCGGATTTGGCTGAAGCAATGGCTTTCAAAGAAGCCATCAGTTGGATTAAATCTAAAGATTGGAACGACGTTGTGCTGGAAACAGACTGCATTAAAATGATTCAGTCTCTTCGTAGTTCAGTGACTTTTACATCCCCGTTTGGTCTTATTATCTCTGATTGTAAGCAGCTATTACGTGATTTTGCTGACTCTGCATTCTATTTTGTAAAACGATCAGCTAACAGGGTTGCTCATTGTTTAACAAAGCAATCCATTTCTCTCCCTGATCTTGATTTCACTGAAACTGATGCCCCATCTAAGGAGTTAGATCTTTGTATGCTTGAAAGTTTGAATAAATGATATGTGCTCTTCTTTTATCAAAAATAAAAATAAAATACTTAAAATATTATTTTTAAATTTTTTTATTAAATAAAATTCAATATTAATATTTTTATTCAGAAAAATAAAAAATTATAAAAACTATAAATTTTTATTATGGGTTAGCACTTTAAATCACGTGAAGAAAGATCAAAAGACTTATATAATGGACTAGAGGGAGAATATCACCAAAAAATGCATCTAGTTTATTCTAAATTATAATTTTCAGTTTTCAAAATGATAAATTGATAATTTTTAATTTTTAATCAAAAATGATTAATTCGAACCCTCAAATTCAAAATATGACAACTATTTAGGAGGCATAGTAATATTTTTTATATTTAATTTCATTTGGGAAACTTAAATCAATACTTTCAATATTAATTAAAAAAATTAAACAATAAGAATAATAGTGGTGTTATGTTAGGTCCGAGGTCTCATTTAGAGATGTTCAAAAAATTCGAAGGTTGAAATTAGATCCGGAAAAAAAGTCTGAAAAATCTGATTCGGGAAAAGCCGGCTCGCGGGTCTTAAATAGGTCTCCTTTTTTCTTTAAAATTCGGCCCGGTCCGAAATTCGAAAAAATCAGATAAAATCCTGGATTTTAAAAAACCAGTTCTAAAAAAGTCAAGATAAAAGCCCGATTTAACTCGGATAAAAGCCCGGACTTTTTAAAAAGCCCGGATAAAAATCTGATTTATTATATAAAATTTAAAAAAATATAATATATTTTATAAATTTTTTAAAACTATATTATACAATTAGAAGCAATTAAGATATATATGATTGGTTTGTCAATTTGTTACAGTAAATAACAAAAATTAGTGTTTTAGGTTAAAGAACCATTGACTGTAATATTAAAGAATGTGTTGTTGAATGTAATATTAAAGAGTATTATTTGTTTCGGTATTTAAACTACTCTCTGCCATATTCGAGATATTATTTACCTCTGTACCTAAATCACTAATACAATGAACCACATAATATAAACTAATATTTAATATATAAATAAAAAATTCGAATAAAAGTCCTGTTCGGCCCGGCCTGCGAGCCTAAAATGGGTCTCATATTTTAGAGGAAGTCCGGTCAGTCCCGCCTGATTTCTAAAAACCCCAATTTAATCCGTTTCTAGAAAAACTTTTTAAAGTCCAAATAAAATCTGACCCGATAGACTTTTTATGCACGTGTAGTTCCACCGCCACGTATTTTAATTCAGATTAAGTCCACATATGCTGATATGCAGCGTATAAGGTGCTTTATGAATCATCAAAGCCCATAGTTATTTATACCTGCTTACGAGTTACGAATGCCCATTACAGGGACCAGCCCATTTTCAGTTTTTTAAAAATTTAAAAATCTAATCACATGTTTAAGCAAGTCCAATAAATTAATTGTTTATATAATTTTTATATTAAGTATTTAGAAATGAAACTATAAGGTTTTTCAACATATATAAAAATTTAGAGTGATGCTTACAGTCTATAATCTTTAGCCTGGTCTTTAGAAATAGAATGCCACTGAAACCTTGTATTCAGATTAACATAATGTTTTCCATAAAAAAAAAAAAGATTAACATAATGTTCTCTAGCTAGTTTCTTTTCTCCCCATACCTCAAGCACTAGACAAAAAATCTATTAATATAAAAGTTTGATGTGTCTTTACCTAGCTTTATTAAAAAATTCTTATTGTAAATACCAATTTTTGTCCAATAATATAAACCAAAGTTTTGTACTTCCTAGGATTCCTAGGATTTGAGACAGCCTTGGAAACAATGCAAATCTTGTAGACTTATTTAGGTTTTTTTGCACTTCAATATACATAACTTACATCTTATCAAATTAAATGTTTGATATATACACTACCTTTTATCTCTTTTTTTTAAAGGAAAATAAAATTTGAACTATATTTGGTGAAAAATCTCAATTTAAGAAAAAGTAAAGCAAAAAAAAAAAAAAAAGCTTAATAGTTTTACTACTGTATTGTTTTTAACTTTCACTGGTATTGAATTATTAGATTGAAACACATAGAATATAGGGGTAGTAACTATTAAGTACTCACTTTAAACAAAATGGAAGGCTGACAAATCAGTTTTCGAAACAAGAACTTCATAGCATCATTAACGCCGTGTTTGGTTGATCCTAATAATTTAAGTTTAATTTAAGTTGGATCGGATAAATGTCAACCACTTTTCTTGGTACCAGAGGAAAATTTATACTTCTTCTAGGATTTTGTAAATATGCATGTTTTGTGGAATTTTTAAAAACAAGAAATGTGGGTCGGAAGCATCTTAAGTTATTTTTAATTAGTCAGCTGATTAAAGAAATAAGCATAGTGTTTACTCTAGATAGTCATGGTCAGTTTCTGCAGTAGCTCAAGGGGAATCTTTCATAAATAATACTAGTATATGATACACTGATCTACTATCAGTGTCTTAATTACTCGGAACTATTTTATTACATACAAAAACTAAATGACTAGATGCAAATGACAAAAATAAAACACATGAAATTCTAGTATACTGTGTAGTACTGTAAGATGTTCAGAAGAGATTACTATCTTACTCCCTCTGTCCCTGGTAGTATACCTCACCACGACACACAGTTTAACGTTTATTTCTAGGATAAATTTGTAAATTATTTTAAAATATTTTTTAAAATAAAAATTTAATATTTGAAATTTAATTTAAAAAAATTTAAAAATAAATTATGGAAGCATATTATATATTCGTCTTAAAATGCATGCCACGAAGGGAGTACTGTGAGTAATATCGGTCAGTTCTCCATTTTTGCTAATTATCAGTTTTTCAAGTCTATTCATAAAGAGTTTTTTTAATGAACATCCATGTTTACGTACATTTTAATATGACAGCGGTAAGTGATAAAAACTATTAATTTACTCCTTTCAAATGTCTGCACTTTTTAAGTTAAAATATAATATAACAATATATGATTTTTAAATTAAAATTAATTATTTAAATTCTTCTTCTCAAATTTGAAAGATAAGCTTTTCGATACTGAACCCAAAATAAATTATGTATACGTACGTAACATGTGCCTGCGGGATAAATTATACATGCATGTATAACGTGGGATTTTAGATATAAAAAAAGTATAAATCAATATATTCCCAGTATATAATGTTGTTTTCCTTTATTATATTCCATGCGTTTCGTAATTCCATTGATGAAAAGTAGATATGACAGCAATAGAGAAATAGACCGACAAATCTTGCGATAATACTCCATGTAAATGCCAACGGAGTCCAATCAACTTAATTTTGGTGGCCACCGGCTCCTCCCATGACCCAACTTGGGGATAGGACAATATAATCTTTTCATCTGTATATAATTGACCAGTTCTAAATTTTCATATGCAAATTATATTTGATTCCAATTTCAGATGATTTAAGTAATGCTAATTTTAACAAATTATAATTGATTTTTTTTTTTTTTTTTGAACAAATCGTACTTGCATTACTTAGAAATTATCACTTTCGAGTACATGATTAATAAATGCAGGAGAAGTGACAGACCACTCTCCATAGCCTGACATAGAATTGGTGCAG
>PHNY01076733.1:5540-17919 GCA_003724115.2 Anethum foeniculum
CAGACTTAATTATATTATGACTTGTGTAATATTATGGCAAGGAGCGGACAAACTTATGTTTAATCTTTTGGGTCTGTAATAACTTTAATTTGTGGATTACATGACTGGATACTTATTTCAATTTCATATCTGGGACTATAACTGGTTTTGATGTGTGTGTATTATTGAGGGGTCACAGCATGCAGTTACTTATTTATGATTCAAGTTAAGTATTGATATTGGAATTAAAGACCGTAACGACTCAGATCCCTGACCCCGGATCTGGGGGTGGTACATTACTTTTTAGTTTTATTTAATTTTACTTTTAGTTCGATCAATTTAAAAATTAAGGGTTTTTACAAATAAATAAATAGTCTCTGTGGTACGAACTTAAAATTATTAAAACGAAGATCGTGCGCTTGTGATATAAATGCTTATTTTCAGCACATCATATTATGAGCCGAATTTGAATATTTTACGAGCCGAGCTCGAGTAGCTCACGAACGGTTTGACTCATTTACACACCTACAAGAAATTAATCCACACAAATCACATAATATCTGGAAAATAACAATATTCATTGAAAGATAAATGCTGAAATTCTGAATTTATTTGTAATATTATGACTTGTCCATCAGTAACTGATCACTGTCAGTATTTACCTCCATCAAGATCTGAAGATTTATCAGGATTCGACACTGTCGGTATTTGGTCCACTATGTCTTACCTCTTCATCAGTATCTGATTGTTTCTTGCTCTACTTCTCATAACTCACCATTCCAAGTTCATTGATGAGCTTTGTGAATGTTGCTTTAGACAATGGCTTGGTGAAAATGTTAGCCAATTGTTATTCAGTAGAAACAAAATGAAGCTCAATTGTTCCTTCCATGACATGCTCCCTTGTAAAATTATAACTAATACTGATATGCTTCGTAAGGGAATGCCACACTGGATTTCCTGTAATAGCAATAGCACTTTGATTGTCACAATAAATAGGAATTTTAGAATATGACAAACCACAGTCCATTAACTGATTTCTCATCCATAAAATCTGAGCAAAACAACTTCCTGTAGCAATGTACTCAGCTTCAGCAGTTGATGTTGAAATACACTTTTGCTTCTTACTTAACCATGAAACTAGTCTTCCACCAAAAAACTAACAACTTTCAGATGTGCTTTTTCTTGTCAATTTTGTAGCACACAAAATCAACATCTGAATATCCAATCAGGTTGAAATCTGATTCTCTTTCATACCATAAACCAAGTGATGGAGTTCCTTTTAGACATCTGAATATCCTCTTTACTGCAATCAGATGAGGTTCCCTTTGATTTGCCTGAAATCTTGCACACAAACAAGTTGCATACATAATATCTGGTCTACTAGCAGTGAGATACAGAAGCGATCCAATCATCCCTCTGTAATTTGTCATATCTACCTCAACACCTTGATCGGGATCAAGCTTAGTAGCTATGGCCATATGAGTAGTAGTTGTGGCACTTTCGTACATGTTAAACTTTTTCAATAAGTTTCTGGTATATTTTGACTGATTGATAAAAATTCCATCATCTGTTTGTTTAAATTCCAGTCTTAAAAAGTAACTTATTTCTCCCATCATGCTCATCTGATATCTTGATTGCATCAACTTACAAATTTCTCACAAAGCTTGTTGTTAGTAAACCCAAAAATGATGTCATCTACATATATTTGTACTAAAAGTAAATCCTTACCATGATTCGAATAGAAAAGAGTTTTATCAATTGTACCTCTTTTGAATCCACTTTGAAGTAAAAATTGAGCTAGTGTCTCATACCATGCTCTTGGAGCTTGCATTAGTCCATACAATGCCTTGTCTAATCTGTAGACATAATTAGGATGTTTGGGATCAATGAAACCAGAAGGATGTTCAACATAAACTTCCTCTTCCAACTCCATTTAGAAAGGCACTTTTGACATTTATTTGAAATACTTGGACTTTATTCTAGCTGCATAAGCTAGGAAAAATGTTGATGGCTTCCAGTCTTGCAACTGGAGCAAATGTCTCATCACAATCAATGCCTTCTTGTTGAGAGTAACCTTTTGCAACAAGCCTGGCTTTGTTCTTGATTGTTGTGCAATTAGTCTTTTTTCAAAAACCCACTTTGTGCCTATAATAGACCTATTCTTTGGTCTTTGCACCAGCTTCTAAACTTCATTTCTCTCAAACTCATTCAGTTCCTCTTGCATAGCAGTTATCTAGTCTACATCCTTAAGTGCATCTTCCACTTTCTTTGGTTCCTCCGTTGATAGGAAGTTGTGAAACAAACTTTCATTTATAGTTGCACTTTTGGTTCTGATACCGGTATCAGGATTTCCAATTATCATATCAGGAGTATGATCTTTTGTCCATTTTCTGACATGAGATAACTGACTTCTAGAGTATAATGCTTCCCCTGCATTGGATGCATCACCAAAATGATCATTGTTGTTTGTGGTTCCCCCTGAGTCATTGATATCTCCTCCTAATGAAGAATTTCCTCCTCCAGATGAGCTGTCAGTACTTGACTCAGTTTGACTTTGATTATTTCTTGATGAGCTTTGTCCTGATGAATCAGTAGTGTAGGTATCATTTGAACTCTGCTGTTGCTCCCCCTCAACATCTGCATGTTCATTTACTTCATTAGTATCTGGTGCATCATTAGAACCTGATTAACCATTATTCTTTGGTACCTCATCAGGATTTGCCTAATTTCCTGATTTAGCATTTTTCATTTACAAAAATCAAGCTGTCATGGGAGTCTTCTTCAAATATAGTGATTTTTTTTTGTAACCAAAAGACACATTGATAGATTCAACAATGGTACTGGTTCTCAGATTGAATACCTTGAAAGCCCTTGACTCTGGATAGCCAACAAAGATCCCTTAATCAGCTTTTGTTCAAATTTTCCCAGTTGTTCAGGATGTGTTTAAGAATAAAACACTTACATCCAAATACATGAAGATGTTTCAAACTTGGCTTCTTTTCTTTGATCATCTGATATGGAGTAACATCATGCCTTTTAATAAGAGTAACATTCTATGTATAACAGGCTGTATTAATTGCTTCAGCCCAAAAGTATGTTGGTAGCTTTGGTTTCTCCAATACAGTTCTGTCAGCTTTAATTAGAGTTCTATATTTTCTCTCAACTACTCTATTCTGCTGAGGATTGTCAGGAGCAGAGAATTGTTGAGAAATTCCTTTATACTTGCAGAACTCTTTTATTTTAGAATTTCTCAACTTAGTACCATTATCACTTCTGAGAATTTTGACTTTGTTCTTTGAACCATTTTCAATCAATCTCACATGATCTTGAAGTATTTTTGGAGCTTCATCTTTTTTATGTAAGAAGTAGACCCAAGTGAATATAGTAAAATCGTCAACAATTACTAGAGTGTACCTCTTTTTGTTTATTGACATGATGTTCGCTGGTGTAAATAGATCAAGATGAAGCCTATGATATGGTTTTGTAATGGTTGATTTAGTTTTACTCTTGAATGAAGTTCTCCTCTGTTTAGCTTTCTGACAAACATCGCACAGTCCATCAGAAGAATAGAGCATATTTGGTAATCCTCTTACCAAATCTTTCTTAACCAGCTCATTTATGTTATTGAAGTTGAGATAGGAAAGCTTCTTATGTCTGTTCCAACTTTCATCTACTGATGCCTTGCTTATGAGATAAGTAGCAAGACTATCAGTATTTGCAAGAAGGTTGGCTTCATGGATGTTACCAAGCCTGTAACCAATAAGTACAATTTTCCTTGCCATTCTATGAACCACTTCAAAATGTGATTCATAGAATATCACATGATAACCTCCGTCGGTAATTTGACTGATGCTCAACAAATTGTGCTTAGTCCTTCTACCAGATCTCCATTTTGAATTATGACATTTTCAAATATTATATTTCCATATCCCAAAGTTTGTCCTATGTTTCCATCTCCATAAGACACAAATGGGCCAGCCTTCATCTCAAATTCTGATAGTAGGTATTTATTTTCGGTCATATGTCCAAAACATCCACTGTCCAGGACTGACACATTCTTCCCATTATCTTGCAATCAAAAATTTGATTAGTTAGCATTTTTAAGAACCCACACTTGTTCGGTTCTTTTGTTAAACATCTTATTTTTATATGCAGCAAAAGTCTTCCTGACAGGATTAATCTTATCAGGATTTGGTCCATTAGGATTAGCTCCATCAGTATCAGAATTATAAGATGCAGTTTTCTGAGAGGATTTAGCAGTGTGAACATAATTTGAATGTTTATTGAATTTTGGTAAAGGATCATAATAATTGTAATACAACTAATGATATGCACTACAAGTGTAGATAGAATGTCATGCACTCCCACAATGAAAACAAAGATTTTGTGGTTTATAAAATATTGATCTATTCCTAACATCAGACTTAGGAACAACAATAGCCTTCTTTTTACTCTTCCTGCAATCAATAACAAGATGGTTAGAGTTACCACAGTTAAAGCAAGGTTTTCTTTGAGCATCAGGAAGATACTTATAGTTGTTTGATTTATTGATTCCTTTTTTTTCTAATTCTATCTCTTTTAGGACCTTTGGATTGAGGTTTTCCTGTTACCTCAAAGATTTCCTTTTTCAATTTTCCTTTAGACAACAGTACTATGTTCTTTCCTTTCTCTACTAGTTTAGATGGTTCTCATTTCTTCTGTTCAAGCATTTTTTAAAGTTAAACCTTTTTCATGAATAGATTTAGATTCATTTTTAGCAGAGCTGATAAACTTAACTGGTGTAAGATTTTTAATTTCTTCAAAGTCATCATTCTCAATCTTAGCTATTTTATAACCTAAAGATTCTTTCCAGTTTTTATCACTTACCATATCATGAACCTTTTTACCTGAATCAGTCCACACCTTAAGAGTTTCTCTCTCTTTTTCTAACTCCTTTTCTAGCATGGCATACTTAATGTTCATTTGAGATTCCACATGCTTAGCCTTATCACATTCTTTCTGAATTTCTTGTGTAAATATTAATTCATCTTCTAAATGATCATTTCTATTTTTCAAATCATTTATTTATGAAATTAATTTATTATTTTCAAGGGATTTATTTTTGAAATTAACATGCAATGTTTTCATAAATGACTTAAGTTAGCACATGTCATCAGTATCAAAATTAAAGACAGTATTTGATACCTTATCAGCAGGAGCAGCAGTTTCCTCAAAGCTTGCCATTAATAGGGCTGAGCAAAACCAAAGCAAAACCGAAAAATCGAATCGAACCATAAAATTTCGGTTCGGTTTGGATTGAATTTTTTTCAAAATTTCGGTTAATCCGGCTTTTCAGTTTTATCCGAAATAAAATCGGTTTGGTTCGGTTTTTCAAAATTTTGGTTCGGTTAAAACCGAATTAACTATAACATATATAATATATTTGAATTATATTTAATATGTAAATTACATATTAAACTAAACAGGCTACATGCCCATTAAACTAAAATAGTAATACATGAGTCCATAACCCATTACCTAATAAACACTCATCCGACTACCAGTTAGCTGCGGCCGCCCTAATACGTCTGCAATGTGCACCGAAGTCAGCAACAACATAACTTTTGTAAACTGAAAGCCTGAGACTTTTCTTTTTTCATTTTCAATTTCAAAATTTCTCTAAGATACAACTTCATTTATAACTGTAAAAAAAGAATTTTTAATTATTTCAGTTTTTAGAAACCGAAAAAAATAAATCAAAATAATTCGGTTTGGTTTTCGATTCGGTTCTTAAGTAAGTTCGGTCCGGTCCGGTTTAGAAAAAAAAATAAATTTTGTTTTCTGTTAATTCGGTTCGGTTCGATTCTGGTTTTAACCAAACCGGCCGAATGCTCAGCCCTAGCCATCAAGGCATAATTCCCCTCTTCACTTTTATATTATGAAGAGTCCATCTAGCCCTTGTTTGATATGATGAGTGCCTTACTTTTACCCTTCTCATTCTTGGGTTTTATGCACTCAGTAGCATAGTGGCCCATCTCATCACAGTTGTAGCACTTGATCATGGATCAGTCCACTTTGTTAGATTTTACTTCTTTGTTGTTCCCTCTTCCTCAAGCTTCCTTTATTACCACTAGAGAATTTCTTGTTGAAATTTCCTTTCTTCTAAGATTTCCTGAATCTCATCTTCTTGAAGTCCTTAACAATCATAGCTTCCATCTGCATGACCTCTGGATCAGCAAAGTCAATATTATAATCTTTATCAGTATTATCATCAGGATTTGATGATGAATCATCAGTATTTGATTCCACAACCTTGATTCTTCTCCTAGAGCTTTCTACCATATTTGATTTGGAGTTTCTGACTTCAGCATTCAAAGCAACCGATTTCACTTTGTTGCTTTCCTGTTTTCCTTTGTTGGATCTCCAAATCAGGAGTTCTCAGCATTCCATATATTTCATCAAGAGTCATATTATCAAGATCATACTGATGCCAGATAATAGATGTCTGATTATCCTGTTCTTTAGGACGAGCTCTAAGAAATATAGTATTTGGATCTTCGGCATCATATACTTTTCCAACCAGAGGTAGATTGTCCAGCAGTGTAAGAAACTTGTTATAGGTGTCAGTAAGACTCTCATAAGTCTTTGCTTCAAAGTGCTCATACTCTTGAATTAGAACATCTCTCATGTTCTTATTGATGGCCATAGTTCCTTGGCATTGAGTCCCCAAGGTGTCACATATTTTCTTTGCAGTTTTACAAGGAATTACTCTATTTGACATCACAGAGTCAAAACTATTATGGAGGAAGTTTCTTACCTTTGCATCCTTCAACATTGTAGCCTTTTCTTCAGGGGACCATTCCTTTCTTTCTTTGATAGCATAGTGTTCAAGAACAGTAGGAGTCATGATCACTAGTTTTGTTGGAACAGTAATCCATCATTGATAATATCCAGATAATCAGAATCAACAACATCTAGATACATCAACATCTTTACCCTCTATGTTCGGTAGTCAGCTTTCTTCAGGATTGGAATTTTAACGCTTTAATATTTGTTCACAAACAATTTGATCGTTTCTGATAGTATTCTTATTAGTTTGCTCTGATACGAAATGTTGCCCAGTAAATGACAATTGTAGAAGGGGGTTGAATACGATTGTATAATCTTTTCGAACTTAATTAAACAAATATGAATAAAGAACAAATTTTATTGATATGATATAAAAGTTGTTACAAATTCTCTCAAGAAATACTGATGTTCTTGAGAGCTGCTACGTTACAATAATACTCGATAGTGATTCACACACTTGTGTAACCTTTTCTGTGTTAATATATGTCACACTGCTACCCTATCAGTTACAAGATATATTAAATCAATCACAAATAGATGTTAATTAATATCCTAACTGGTAGTTACAATTCTATTAATCAGCAACTGACATATTAATCTTTCCTCTTTTCCTGGAATAGAAGATATCAGCATATACTGATAGATCATCAACTCATGATCAGCTTCATTTCTTGACGATCAACCAAATACTGATGACTTCACCAACCAAATCCTGATTATCATTGAGTCAGTATTTCCAATAGGTTGTTACAATGTTGAGAACTGCTGAAAAAAACATGGTAAAGGAATGAACTACGTCCATATTGATGGTGTATATTGGGAAAACAAATGGGAAAGGAAAATGGACAGGCAAGGTAAAGATTTGATCTTACTATGTGTAAATCCAAAGTCCAATCCTAAAATGGCTTCTGAAGCCTAATGAAGGTGTTGCTAAAGAAGGCGATTGTCACTTCTGTGGAAATAACTAGACGATTGGAAGTTAAACTATCAAGCTTATTTAGAAGATTAGAAGAACAAGACCGGCAAGGGTCAAGCTTCATTTATCGGGTTAGAATTGAAGAAAATGTTGTTGCTCTAGTTGGAGGAACTCGGAACTTTGCCGGAAAGGCTAATTTAAAAACTAGATAAATTGTTTTTACGTTCCTGCGTATAGCAAAGACATTATATCAATTTCTTGTCAGGACAAGAAAGGTTTTTCATTTTAATTAAATAAACAACAGTTGTTTATTCTATTTCAGTGATAAGGCTTATAATGTTGCACACTTAGTTAACAATTTATATGTTCTAAAATGACTCAAATCAAACATTACCTTTGACACTGTCATTTAGGCCATATAAATGAGTCGCATTTCCAAGTTACATCAAGATGGTTACTTGGATAAGTTTGATTTTGAATCATACAAATAATACAAGTCTTATCTTATTAGAAAAATGGCTAAAGCTCCTTTTACCGGACAAGGTGAAAGGACCACTGAACGATTAGGACTTATACGTAGTGATGTATGTGGTCCAAAGCGTACGATGGCAAAGGGTGGCTTTTACAACTTCATAAAATTTACTGATGATTATAGTAGCTTTGGATATGTGTATCTTTTGAAGAACAAATCCAATTCTTTTGAAAAGTCTAAATAATATAAGGCTGAAGTAGAAAAGCAAATAGGTGAAAGTATTAAATTTCACAATCAGATCGTGGAGGAGAATACTTAAGCCTTGAATTCAAGAGTTTCTTGAAGAACTGTGGTGTTGTATCAAAACTTACTCCTCCTAGAACACCTCATTAAGGTTTCTGAGAGGAGAAATCGTACCTTGTTGGACATGGCGCGATCGATGATGAGTCTAATAGATCTTTCAATTAGTTTCCGGGGTTATACCTTAGACACGGCTGCATATACACTTAACCATGTTCCTACTAAATCGGTTCAAAGGAGTCCATATGAGATATGGACTGAGAAACGTCATAGCATGTCATTTATGAAAATTTGGGGATGAGAAGCGTTTGTGAAACGTTTAGCCTCTGAAAAGCTAGGATCAAAATCAAATATTTGCTATTTTGTGGGATACCCTGATGAAAAAAAGGGAATAGTTTCAATAAACCTGTTGAGAACAAAGTGTTTGTTGCTCGGACCGCTGTATTTGCTGAGAGACAATTACTTTCTAAGAAAAATAGTGGGAGGAAAATAGATCTTGATGAAGATCGTGAACCACATGATAACATTGAACCAGAGTTGGAACATGAGTAGGATCAGGATGTGCATCAAAGTGTTGATGATAATACTGCTCAGGAAACACAGATTGTTCTTAGATCTAGTAGGATTCTCCATGATCCTGGGAGTTATTATGAATTTTTCTTGACTCAAGATGGTGATATGATGCTTATAGATGATGATGAGCCTCTCACCTACCAAGAGGCTATGGGCAGTCCAGACTCCAAAAAATGGCTGGAGGCCATGAAATCTGAGATGGATTCCATGTATGAAAACAAAGTATGGACTTTGATTGATCCACCCGAAGGGGTAAAACCTATAGGGTGCAAGTGGATTTTCAAGAAGAAAATTGACATGAATGGTAATGTACAAACCAATAAGCTGACTTTTGGAAAAAGGTTTCAAGCAAATTCATAGTATAGACTATGATGAAACCTTCTCACCAGTTGCTATGGTCAAGTCCATCAGGATTTTGCTAGCAATAGCTGCTTACTATGACTATGAGATCTAAAAAATGGATTTCAAGACCGCTTTCTTAAATGGGAGCCTAGAAGAGGATGTGTATATGACACAACCTGAAGGTTTTGTTGATCCAAGATTTTCTAAAATTGTCTGTAATTACTTCAATCTATTTATGGGTTGAAGCAAGCCTCAAGGAGATGGAATATTCGTTTTAATGAAATAGTAATTTTTTTTGACTTTATTCAAAACGAAGATGAACTATGTGTTTATAAGAAGGTTAGTGGGAGCCATGTGACATTCCTAGTATTATATGGAGATGATATATTATTAATAGGGAATGATATACATTCTCTATAGGCTGTTAAGACTTGGTTGAGAAATAGTTTCTCGATGAAAGACTTGGGCGATGCTACCTATATTTTAAGGACCGGGATCTATAGAGATAGGTAAAGGAGATTGATCGGCATAAATCAAAGTACATACATTGACAAAGTGTTGCATCATTTTGGGATGCAAGAGGCAAAAAAGGGATACGTCCCAATGTCTCATGGGATAGCGATCTCAAAGGATAACTGCCCTAAATCATTGGATGATAAGGGTCGGATGAATAAATTTCCATATTTTTTGGCAATTGGTTTTATAATGTATGCGATGATATGTACTCGTCCTGATGTTTTGTATGCTACAAGCATGACAAGAAAATAACAGTCTATTCCAGATGAAGGTCACTAGATGATAATCAAGAATATTCTTAAGTACCTAAAGATGACTAAAGATTAATTCTTGGTATATTTAGAAGATAGGAAGCTGGTTGTAAGCAATGAAATAATTTTTTAGACCTAATTTTGGGCAGACAAGGATGATTACGTGTCTAGTTTTATGTTTTGTCTAAATATAAGTGATGTTAGGTGCAATAGTTCACATCAAGAACATGGATGAATCTACAATGAAACCCGAGTATATTGATGCTTTCGTAACAACCAGGGAGACTGTTCAGGCATGTGCTTAGGCAATATCACCATATTAATGAGATTAATTATTAAGAAGATATATATGTAAAGTGCATACTGATGATAATGTTACAGACCCACTGACGAAGGCTTTATCGCAGCAGAAGCACAATGGTCATACTTACATAGGTGATTGGCTCTAGTGCAAATGGGAGATTGTCAGTATTTGCACCCTAGAAACAACAATATTATGTTTTAGTTAAAGATATTTGGATTATTAATGATTATGTTCTATCGATTATTCCCTTTTAATTTATTATGTCTTTATTTACTACAGATATAAATGTTAGATTAATAAATGTCCTCGGAATATGTTATGCATTTTGTATTTCTAAGTATGTGTCTTAGAAATGAGATTATATGAATAGTATCAATATTTCTAAAGGTCCCTAGTCGAGTATTGTTATTAGGGGACAACAATGATGCATTAAGACTAGTGTGTGTATTGACTAATGATCACATCTCATTGACCATAGGTTAGTGATACTAAAGTCAAGAACACAAGCACATGTAAATGTACATGGTACTGGATAGACCCGATGTGAGATATTACATATTTGAAGTGTCATAAGTAATTCTCACAGTGATAATGATGTAATGGTCCTAGACTTGAAATCATTATATTTTTATACGAAAACTAATATACTTTGATTACATTGAAATTTATCTTTGTCCGGGGAATGATAAAAGTGTATTTCGGGTATATTATGTATCGTATGAGAAATATGAATGATCTAGAAAGGATTTAGCCCTCATATTTTAGGAGTGATATTATTGGCCTCTTGTTTGAGCTAGCCTATGAAATGCGTGGCCATGCTAAAATGTTGATTTGAAAAGATAGTCTACTCTTCGATCAAGGAAACCTGGATTAAATTATGAAGAGGATGACACATTACATGCCTCGAGTTTAATTAATATATGGTTAAAGGGATTATATTACAATGTACATTATTCACGAAGGCTTAATAGAATCACCGATTTAATTATTATTACTTGGGTAGCAATGATGTATTACTAGATGTCGCTTATTCTTTACGATTTTAAATTTGAGTTTAAAATTCATTACCGACATAATAATAACCTATAGGGTCACACACAAAGAATGCTTGAAGTATTATTCAAAATATTAATTAAGTATGACTTAATTAATTAGATAAATAATGATATTCGAATTTACTAATATTAATTTTGAAGTTTAGTTGTTAAATAATTAATTGAGACTTAATTATAACACAAATATCAAATTAATAATAACTCCTAATTAGTTAAGAGCTATAATTCATTTTTCTACTCTCTATATAATATCTCCTGTGGCTGATTTTAATGTTAAGACCTTTATTGAAAACCCTAGCCACCAAGAGAGAAGAGATGGAGAGCAAGAAGAAAATGATTTTGTGCTAGTACACATCCGATCCTTGATTTCAAGAATTCGTGTGGAGACGATAGAGCGTAGATCACGAGAGCGGGATGCATGGTGATTGAACAAGCTTTGGATCTCCATTATTCTTCCATTAATGAACAATTAAAGTTTTTTAAGGTATTTATTCTTAATCTTTGTATTAAATCTTTTGTTTTCGCATGGATCTTGCGGAGGGTTTCATTTTTATTCTGGTTTTATTAAGGTTTTTTGCATTTTTCCGTTGCATATTGTTAACGGAGGAATTTGGTGATAACAAATTCGGGGAGGGTTGCTGGAATTGTGGTGGTAATTGATGATGGTGTAGAGCCTAAGTTATGGTTGTTAGGGTTAGGGTTTTGTGTTTAGAGGTGGCTGGGATTGTATGGGTTATCGAATTATGCAATTAAGATCGAATGTCGAATTCTCTCTTATTCGCAAGGGTTGCTTCGTGCCATACAATGTGCCTACGTACCCCTATTTATAGGGGATCAAGCCAT
>PHNY01076739.1:4738-17416 GCA_003724115.2 Anethum foeniculum
AAGTGAATAGTAATTTCTCAATCATATACTATTTTATATATTATTTGATTCTACCTTAAAATTATAAACATTCAAATTAAAATCATAATGATATAACATTATTTTAGTATTTAATTATTTATAATTTTTTATTAAAATTATAAATAATATAAATGAACATATATAAATATTAAGAGGAACCCGTGCATCGCACGGGTGTAAGCTAGTATATCTAATACTCAAATTTCAAATTTTTGTCCGTAAAATTCTTACGCCCTATCTGAAAACTATCATTTCATTTTCAATAATTAATTTCGAATGGCATATTTTGAGTCGTAAAAATGAAACATTACATAATTTTAGATTGAATATAAGGGTCATGCATACCATCATGCATTTCATGTCAACTGAAGTACTCAAACTACACCTATTTCTGATTTTTTAAAAAAACTACACCTATTTCAGTTTAGTTATGGAAATTTTTACTGTTTCAATTTTTATTTTTTTTTTCAAAATACTAGCTTGGGATCTAGATCTAAATCTAAAATCTCCTAGACATAAACTGTATACAACTTCAGTAGTGTGTCATGACAAGATCTGCATTCTCTTTTAAAAACATATAGTATGTGGCTCCTTAGCTACTTCAAACTTGTTTATTTTACTATCACAACTTCAGACTCCAATCATATCATATAATGAATTATCCATATATTTCACTTTTATTGGTAGATCTCTTGTATACGCAAGTGCATTATCTTCTCTCACATATATAATCTATCTACCTACCTGCAGCTACATTATATTTCACAAGTTACTAAACTTAAAAAAGATGTTCTAAAATATTACACAAAGTGCATAAATGAACCATTTGTATTTACATAAAATTATTCCTAATCTCATATAATGAGCAAGTTAATTAAGATATATCGTAACTAATTAAATAAGTTTTAACAATTATTTGTCAGAAATCCGAACTCTTACATATATATGGATATTTATATAAGTACAATTCTATATATAAATTGATCACTGGGGCAAGATTTGTAGTGGTGAACAAGGAGCGACAAAATGATCAGAAACTGGTAACCATTGCATGCACATGGTGGACTATGAAGACTCCACAAGATCAGACACTCACCATTTAAATAAGCTAACAATAAAATCAGATCCATTTTGGTAATTTTTAATTAGTAAAGGAAAAAAGCGATCACGTGATGTCGCGTGACAAGGGGCTGTGTGAAGAGAATATATATGATTTGGATTTTTGATTGCTTCACGATATAGATATAGATTTAAATTAATATTTGTTTATGGCTAACTCTCGTGACTTTTATTGATGGTGCAGGCTGATGAATACTAATATTATTATTTTACATAGAATTCTCTTTAAAGTTTGTTTAGGAATCTAATCACGAGATGAGAGAAGAAATGAATACAAAGGGGAAGAAAAGGAAGGACTAAAAATGGTGCAGGAGACAGACTTTTATAATTTTTTTTATTTGTTTAAATTATTTGATGCCAAAATGAAGCTGAAGACAAGAATCAGATCACCCCTTCAATACCCTAATGCTCCCAGAAGTTTCCTTCTAATTTGCATAATAGTACTTTCTTTAAGCAAGATTATTGAATTTTTATACAGTTCGGTTCGGTTTATATTCTGTTCGTTTTACGATCATCGCAGAAAATGAACATGCAAACGAGGATCATCCGAAACAATGTATAATAATTTTTATTTAACTATGTCGGTTATTTGGTTCGGTTCATGAGCATGCCTCACAGAAATTAAGCACGAAAAATGAACATGCAAGCGAGAAGATCCCAGAAACAGTGTAGTCAGATATGATGAATGGCACCATGTTACAATACATGAGATTCATTAGAACATGTGTATTTAAGTTAAGAACAGTGAAAATAAAGCATAGAATGCATTGAATCAAATGATACAGACACACACACAACAACTGGTAAAAGAAATGATTGAGACACTTTACAAAAACTGTTGGTTAGTAATGTTTGGGGAATGAAAGTTTCCTTCCCAAGCTGATGGAGTCACATCTTTTCCGGGCACCACAACATGTAAAGGATAAACTTTCTAGGGGTCCAGTACTTGTCTTCTGATAATGATTTATATTTATTCTCATAGTATGTATATTGATCAATTCACTGTCAGTTGAATGGACTGTTATCTCTTTTAGTTAGTTAGGTCTGGAAATGAAATCTTGTAATGTACTATGTAGTAACAAAAGGAGAGGGCATAAATTGCACAAGTACTAAAAAGTACAGGAGGTGAGGAAAAAGTGAAAACGTTAGCACATAATTTGACAGTGATATTAAAATGAGATGTTTAAAAGATATTTACTTAGCAAGATAACTCATATCATATGGTATAACTTATAAGAGTAGCCTGTGTAGGATTTAAAGTTTTGTACCTTAAACAAGTTGAATATATTTTATTTTTTTTAAATAAACGTATACGCCAGTAGTCGAGCTCTTCTTGACTTTTTTACAGGAGTCGAGATATTTTCTTATTCAATTGGATTATTTGATCGAAACGAGCCCAGTTTGATAAATTTACTGGCACATTTTCTTTCGGACTAAAATTTTAATTAACTCAAGAAAAAAATAACAAAACCCAACAATAAATATACGAATTATATTTATCATCTTGAAAAGTTTTTAATTAGCAACAGACCGAGACTGTTCTCCAATAAAATAGATGGAATATAAATCGACCACTTCCTATGAAACCTGAATAACAATGAGAGGCCGCGGGATGGTAGCACATCATTTCACTTGTTTTTTTTATAACAATGTCTGTTCTGATAAACAAATTATTAGGATCGCAATCATGAAATACTTGTTATTATAGTACTATGTATAAATAATGCGTTAAGCTCCGGGTCCAGCTTCGAATTATGCAAGTATAATCTGATCTTTCATTCAGTTATCAATTATTAATATAAGATTTTGTATAAATATTGGAACAAACTTGATAAGTGTCCGTATCATTTGTTTTATAACCCCCACCTGTATAGATGAAATACTACTATGAAAAATGGTTCAGATTTCGGTAGTCGAAATTATGCGGTTGAGATATTGATTCATGATTTATTGCGTAGTTTTTGAAAAATTAAATTATTTATCGAGAATTTATTAAATTAGTTATATAATTTTTGATCAATTTTGTCGGTGTTTATCTGCGATTTTTAAAAAATCAACCGATTTTTATAGACATGCTCTTGATATAAAAACATTATATCTTACTGAAATGGTAAGAAATATTAATATTACCCGATGTGTTTTTCACGTAATATGTGACTTTTTTAAGAAGTACAATAATTGACTGAATTAAAAAAAAAATTAAACTAAAACACGTGATCAAGCCAAAAATAATTTGGAACAATATCGATCATCAGAGTTGTACAGATAATCTGATAGATAAACTTGTGTGACTAGCAATATTAAACTAAAGATGCAAATTGATCATTGATGTGAGAGACCCGGAGCAAGTGCAAATCGCAATCTGAATATCATATACATATGAAATTCCTTTTAAGATACTAGTCCGTGAGCAATTAACTTATTGCTTAGTGGATATTCCACTATTCATACAGAGAGATTTGGTAATAATTTCAATTTGGTTTATTAAATTCTGAACCTTATATTTAGAACAATGAATATTTGACCGTTCAAACCTATTTACACTTCTCTTTTTGTTATTTTCCCGTTGCTAAATTTTTTATATCGGTGTGGGTTAGGTTCCTACTCTATTCCACAGAGAAAGTATGTAATTTAATATTCTAACGAATGTTTATTATTAACTAATAAGAAAGCTTATTTATTTATTATTCATATTTTCTAAAGTCCTTGATAAAATAAAGTATACACCTCTTCGTATTAGCACAACCTAAATAAATAAAGCTGGTACGACGAGTTATATTTCCAAGCATGGTGGGCTGAAGTAACCTTCTAATTGCGGTCCAAAGTAATAATTTTCAAACTAGTCTCTATCGAATGTTCTTCACTGATTTCAAGGTTAATGGCCTGTTTAGCTTTACTTCTTTCGGCTCTAAAGACGCCATTATTTATTAATCAATTGACAATCCCACTCTTGATCACCCTTTTTTACCCAGATGTTATGACTCTTTTCAGTTTGTTCCTTGCTTCTTCTAAACTTAATCACATTAACCATTAGATAATTAGTAATAGGTTTAGGCCATCTTGCCACGCAACACCAATAATTATCAGTAGACTTCGACCTGTAGTTCTATAGATATAATATACAATCAAGACAACTTTGAATGCTAATACAAGTTTAGTATATAGTCTTCAAATTATATTTCAACATAATTTTATGTTTGCATTAAAGCGTATTAGTCACTTGTATGCGACAATAAAAGATTAACTTGTAAGCATCATTGGCTCAGGCAATGCATATAAATATATTATACATGCTAAAGAGGAACACCTTATTTTGTAAGAATTATTAGTTCACGGATGCTGAAACAAAAATTTTATTAGATCATACTCATCCCATTACCACAGTAATAGTTGCGGTATAACGAGACCTCAAGGGAAGCAGCTGCTTTACTCTCTATTTTTGAACACTATACATTTCAGATAATATTAGTTTTTTATATTAAAATGTAGGGGAGGAGGAGGAAGGGCTCGAACCTATGATCTTGACATGGAGAGGGTAGGAGGGGATGCTTCTCCCACTAGGCAATCCCTAATCCCTTGTAACTGCTCTAGTTGAAGGGAAAAATGCTACCGTCTGCGGTGATCCCATCCTAACCCTGCATTTCCTTTGTTTCCAACTGCCTGCAATGGTTCCATCAAACCCTTTACACTGCTGCCAAGTGCCTCTCCCTGTACAACAAGATAAAGTTTGAGGTTATGTAATATATGACTGGCTTACTAACTTCTAAAAATGCCCATTTCCAAGGTTTATGTTTCCTTTGCAGGGCGAGGATTGTCTGCATGCCTATATACACAATCATGGATAGGTAGTAGTTGTATCATCTTCCAAAAGCAAGAAAAAATCAGGACAGATCATCCAAGAAAAAAATCACTTTGCACATGTAATTCAATTCCTTTTCTTTATAAATGATCATAACGACCAGATCCAATCAATCTAACTTGGTTGAGCATAAATTTATATGCCATCCAAGGAGTACCAGCGGAACACAAGACATATGAAAGTACACAACCAAGTCCAAGTAGCAAAGATGCCATCCTTAAGTTAGTATATTACACTACAACTACAAAAATTGCATTTTATGTTGAAATTACCTCTTGCCAGCCCATGCTTTCTAGAATTTTTCTCGCGTAACTACCAGCTCCAAACGACATGTTCAAGGATTCAGCTGCAGCCACCTCGTGATTATCAGAAACAGGAGAAGATGGTGCTGCATCAACAGCAAAGGACGAACTTTTTTGCCCTGGACCCACTCCAAAACCACCATGCAAGACTCTTCTCTCAGCAGCTCTATCTCTATATGCCTGCTTGTATTCAGAAGTTGCAAAGCCACAAATGACATGAGCAAACTAGATTTTGGGATAGTGTATACTGTATAATACATAAAAATCATAAGTGCAAGTATACAATAGCATCATACATAGATTATTTTTTTTCAATTTTACACTATCTGTCTGTCGTTCAATTGTCCATAGGTATCCTCACATCAACTTACTCTGTTTTAACTTTTACCCAGTAGGCAGAACATTTCAGATTTAGGTAAGTTTGATCTAATCTTTACTATTAGTATCTGAATACCAATATACAAAAAGCTTAACATATCCGTACAATGCTAAAAGCAACTCATGGTTCCTACGTGTATATAACCTACCACCTAATACATCCATCGCATATAAAGTCATGTGGTTTATGGAAAATACTAGACTATTTCCAATTGAAAAAGATACCTTTGGGGCTACAGAGAGCTTCCCTGGTATCAAAGAATCCTTGCGAACAGAATTCCCTGGTATCATTGTTGATTCAGAATTTCCACCTAATTGACATGGTCTTTTAATTGGTCCTTTTGTTGACAACTGAGGGTAACCCCAATCTTTTGTTGGGTTCGAAGAATCATAAGCTTGCATGGATGCCAAGTATGCGGCAGTCGGAGTCCTCAACCTATAAACCTGGCCTGTGAGAGAAAACAAAGTATCAGTATGCTTAAATTTCCAAAAGCAACTAATCAATATCTTTTATGAAGGACTGGAAGGTCAAGTTATCATATTATACTACGCTTTTATAATTAATATTTCCCCAGATATATTATGAAGCATGCAGTTCACAATTTTAAAAGCGAGTTGTGGATTTCCCTACGTATATGAAGCATGTAGAAGAATATTAAAATAAAAGAAAATTCAATTAGATCCCAAATTGATAAACACTGCCAAATGAAAATGAGAAAAATGGCAAACCTGATGTAACTCGTACCAGGTCAAGATGCGCTTCGCATATGGGAGCAGTTTTCAGTAGACCACTTCCTGACGACATTGAAGGATGGAGCTTTATGGACCGTCTCACCAGTCTCCCAACCAGCCTGGCAACCTGTCCTTTTCCATTTCTTTTGGTCCCTCTCACCATTTTCCAATCCCACAAGTCCACTACCGGAAAATCCATCACCTGTTTATCAGATTCAATCACTTGACCATACTGTGCTCGCCAGTTCTCTTCATCCTGAGAAGCACCTAAAAATGCAATTATATATTACTCGGAGAAATATCATCTGCCTACCAGATGGCTTACAAGTGCATGCACAGAAAGAGCTAAATGTACAAGATAAGGAGACGATCCACTATATCTTTGCTTATAGATCACCTCTATGAAAATGATTTTGGCTTTTTAAAGAAGGTGTTCAAAATGCATATTTAACTGTCCCCAAATGATACATGAGAAATATTTTACAAAGAATACATGACAAATGTCTTATAAATGAAGAAGACATCAAGTAGATGTCTAAGATTTAGGTAGATGAAAAGATAGGAAAACACTAAAACAAAAACTTTTGATAAATTAACTCTGCACTGACAACAATAACAAATTCTGCACATTTCGGTCAATGAATTTCAGTGCTATATCGAACTAAGAAAGAAAAGATTATAAGGCAAGTTCAATATGAAAATTAGAAAGAGTATTAGCTATACTGGAAGAAAATACATAAATTTTGTTAATTAACCTCGTCTAACACAAACCTTCATAACTTAAATCATTTTCATCGGGGATCCATTCTCCTTCTTCGAGTGTGTAGGCATCATCAGTCCTTGCACCTGATAAAAATAGAGCTTTACGGTCTGATGAAAACATACTCTTTCCAAATCGGAGTAAAAATATTTAAACACACCTTCAACTAAACATTCGAATTTTTCAACACTGTTAATTTCTTCAAGCATCCTCTCATCAGAAGCCGTTGTTGTGCCACAAGGAGCATCTATTGCGTGATTCGAATAACCCGATAAATAAAGTTCAATAAGAGTATCTTCTAGCCTACAATACACAAATTTTGTTTTAGGTAAAATTATTAAATAGAACAAAAATACAAAGAATAATTCTGTAAGGAAAAGATAGAAACATACCATTCAGATGGCGGAGGTGGATTTTCAGGTAGCTCATTGTTTCTGTTGTCCATGTTGCCTGACAAATTTTTAGAAAATTGAAATAAAATTTAAAAAACAAACAAAGTGAATTGTCTAGGATATTTAGGTGTAATAATCAGAGAGAAACCGATAAGAGAAAAAGCAAAGGACGAGAGAGGACATTAATAAGCAGACACACAAAAACACATTTCGGTATTATGGATTTCATCCCCACAAGTGCATTAGCAATTTATAACAGAAACAAAAAAGTTTGTAGGAGACTCCTGACAAGTTCTTATTTTTTTAATATACTTTACCACCAGAGTTGTGATGATACTAGAGTTTTCCTGAATCTCTGTATTTTGCATATCATAGATATTATATCACTTTTATGAACGGAAATGACAATTCAAAAGGTGAATATCTTATCTTGTATATTAAAGAAATAGTCTCCAACAAAATTCTTAGAAATACACTGCACATGCTTACCAGTGTGAGGTTCCTCGGGATGTATTTCCATATTATTGTCATAAGCCTTAGACTCTCCATTTTGTAACGAAGTGTGATCGAGATCCTCATTAGATTGGGCACAGATACCAGCTTCATCTTGAGTCTGAGATTTGAGCATCAATTACACAGTAGCAAAAGACTTGTGGCAAAAAAGAAGAAAGAACAAAAGCCAAATAATACCTGGACAGATTCTAATAGCACATAATTTCCATTTTCAAATTTGTAGTAGAGTCCATCAGTAGTGCTATAGTACCAGCCAGCGTTTGGGTCGTGATAAAATCCACTGCTGCAGTAGATCAAATGAAGACAGACAGTCACAAATTTCTGCGCATAAAAAATGAAATTTCTGCGAGGTACATTTACATCATTTTCTTATGGAACACCCCATCACCGATTTATGGCACGGAAAATTAAAATCATCATATCCCCCTTGCATTGTTATACACTTATCCACGGTTAATGTAACAAAAACAGACATCAGGTAGTGTCAATTTCACGAACAGGATGTATTGACTTATATACAGAAATGACACTGAGCCGATTAGCGATCCCCAATTAATGCAGTACTAGTCACAAACCGGACTTGCTTAGTAATTATATGTGTTGGAGATGCATACTCCTATACGACTCGAGGTGATCCGTAACTACATCAGTAAATATTAGTTTTAGTATAATTTCGTAATTAACGAAGAAAATAAGTTCAACACTACCTGTACATAACTGAACATAACATCTAGGCGTCTACTATACATCAAACAGATTCCCGAAAATCGATACGTAATTAATCGGTAGACATAAAATTTCTATCATCAATTCTGATAAACGAACACATTATCTCTACTTACTAATTATTAATTTAATTGAAGCTACACGAATTGGAAGCAGATATATTCAATTAGACAGGTAAAAATTCAAAACCCTAATAATAACAAACAAGCAAAAAAGTAAATTCCACATATTTGTGTATGTATACGTGTGTATAAAATTACCTAGCATGGTAATAAAGCTGCGAACGAGGGTCCCACAGGAAGGATGAACCAGCTTCATCTTCATTTACTTTCTGATTGTCTTCCATTCCCGCCATCTAATAACTCTGTTTACAAGTTCGTATATATTGTGTGTCTGACTGTGTGTAAAGCATTTTTTGATTGGACATAGCTTTTAAATACAGGGGATGAGCCCAATGACTTGTTAATCATCTATCTATAAATGCTTTAGGCTCGGCCCTTGTATCTCTCTTCTGGGCCAGGCCTTGTAACGGGAGATGGGGGACTGCAGTTGGAACTCGTTAATATAACTCATACTCCCTCCGTCCCAGCAGGTTCTTTACGCTGGGGGAGGGAGGGTTTGACACACATTTTAAGGCTTATAAAAAGTATAGTTCTATAAATTTTTTTGGAAATTTTTTTTCTGTATAAAAATATAATAGTTTAACTTTTATTCAGAAAAAAAAAATTTAAAAATAAATTATAGAACTATATTTTATAAGAGCCTTAAAATACGTGTCGAGTGCACGGTTCCCAACATAAAGAACCTGATGAGACATTGGGAGTAGGTCATAAACACATATATATATTTGGAGTGATTTATGTGATCATCTTTTTCCACAAAAAAATTTTGAAGTAATAAAAGGAAAAAATTAGGGGTGTGAAATTTAATCACAAACTGAATTTCAAATATTAATTATCAAATTTAATCATTGTTAGTAATATTTAATAAAACATATATGTCACATTTGCTCAAATTTTATATCAACTGTTTGACCCCTCGTCACCTAACTAGGGAAAAATCCTTTACTTCCCCTCTGCCTTGAAAATGCATAAAAAGTTCATCGAGTCGGGTTTTATATGAATTTTAAAAATTTCGGTTTTTTTAAAAATAGATTGGATCGGGCCTTTTAAAAAAACCAGGTTGGGACACGTTGGGCCAGGTTTTCTTTAAAATATGAGGTCCGTTTTAGGTCCGCGAGCTGAATCGGGTCTAACTGGGCTTTTATCAGTTGTTTTTTATTTATATTTTAAATATTATTTTATATTTTGTGACTCGATCTTTGAGTTGTTTAGTTACCGAACGAAATAATATCGAATTATGTGGGAGAGTAGTTTAGATAACGAAACAAATAGTATTCTTTAATATTTCATTGAACGATTCTCTTTCTTTAATATTCATTCGACGATTCTTTAACCTAAAAGCTATAACGATTATTATATACCGTAACAAATCGATAAACCAACCAAATATACCTTAATTACTTCTAATTATATACTAATATAATGCTTAAAATTTACTAATATATTGTACATTTATAAATTTTATATGAAAAAATTATATTTTTATCAGGCTTTTATCCGGACCGAACCAGAATTTTATCCGGACTTTTTTAGAACTAGGCTTTTATCGGACTTTTTTAAAATTCAGACTTTTATCCGGATCTTTCAAAAATTTCGTACCGAGTCAGATTTAAAAAAAAAAAAAAAAAGAGGCAAGTTTAAGGCGCGCGGGCTGGGCCGAACCGGGTCAGGCTTTTTCCCGAATCGGATTTTTCGAACTTTTTTCCGGATCGGATGGGATCTGCTTTTGGCCTTTGGATTTTTTGAACATTTCTACTTTCCCTGAAAGTGGATGGAAGTAACTCAAAATTATTATTCAATAATAATTTGATTACACACTATTGTAATTTTTCTCAAACTTTTAATATTTATTTTAAGGCAAATAATTTTCTTAAATTATCTAAAATAGTTCTTTAATAAATGTATTTTTTTTCATGAATTAAATCGAAATAATGTATACACATTGTTTATTAGTTTGATAGTAGATTTAGTATTAATTAAATAAAAATTAAATACAGCAAAATACGTAGAAATATTAAATACAGAAATGAAAAGTATTACAATTATTAAAATTTGATGAAATAATAAATCCTGGTACTGTGGTACATATCATCACAAATACATTGACTTTCGAAGTGCACATTGGTACTTGTATAATCAGGGCTTTTGGATTGCATTTTGAAGGAATAATGGAAAACGATATTGAAGTGGATGAGAATGGGATAAATGAGAATGATAATAATGTGAAATTTCAAGAGATAAGAATGGTATAATTTATTATTTTGTTGTCATTTTATATATCAAAACTAGCATGAATGCCCGTGCAAAGCACGGGCCACATTATAATTCATATAATTATTTTTTTATGTATTGTTATGAACTGATAGTTGGTATGATTACAATTCGTAGAGTGTTATTAATATTATCGTATAAAAATTGATGATTGTACGAAATTCTCAAGCCTTAACTGCGTACGCAGATTTGAAGTATCCTTATTTTCAATAATTTTTATGACACTTCCGGCATCTATCAACAGATCGAATTAGTATTCAATTATCAATATATTGTATCATTTATTTTTGGTTGATTCCGAGTGTTTGTACTTTAATCTCTACCACATTCAAGCAAACATTATATTTCATGAAAATTCTTTGTTTTCCATTTTAAAACCTTAAGATTTGATTAATTTCGTCTTAATTTTTACAATGTGGTGCCGTCCATCAATATTTGTGACAACATGGTCAAAATTGCTCTCAATAATGGTAAAAAAATATATTTATTATGTCCGTTTTGTTGCAGGAGCTTATCCTCCTCTTATTCAGTGATCTATGACAACCATATTTTGAAACAACTTCTAAAAGAAAATTCCTTCTTTGCTGATTTTTTGAAGGATGTATCTCTTCTTTGTCACTTATTTTTATAGCTTGATTTGTATCTTCTGAACTAAGTTGAGCTCCTCTAAAGTATAATTTTATTACTGCCCACTATCAATCACATCATGATTCACGGCCAAAGTTTAGGAAATCTGATGTGCATTTTTGTTTGTGCTAATGAACCTTAAAGTTTTTGTTTCAATATCCATATAATTTGCATATTTTCTACAAGCTCATTTTAGCCACTACAAATTTGTTGGTCAATACTAACATTTTGCTGTAATGATCAATCTCGTTTACACTCTCATTTATTGTTCATGTGAATTGCGTATTCACATCAAAAATTACGTTATATTTTTGTTTATGGACTTTCCAAAATTTCTTGGCATTTTCATTAATCTCAATTCAAAAATATTAACATAAGATACTTTTCTTTTTGTTTTTATCTGTACTCATACATCTCTTTTCCGAAATCACTTATAGATTCTTTCAAAATTGAAGGTGACTTTCAAATGACGCATTTCCGTATTTTCGTAAGTCAGTTCATGTCTAATTTTCTGACCAAATAATTATTAGTATACATGATTGTATTACATGTAGTCATATTTTAAATTATAATTTTAATATTTTTGAATGAAATTAATGGTATTTTATCAGAATTAAATTTTATTATCAAGATCTGAATCAATAGAATATATTATATAGTGGTGTACAATCTAAGACTATGCTTTAATTATCATTTTTCCTAATGTATTCTAATTATATATACACACATACACACATATATAGGGCGTGTTTGGGAAATCTTATTTGTCAGAAATAAGTTACTTATTTCTGAAAAAAGTACATCAAACTGTACTTTTTTCTGAAATAAGTTACTTATTTCTGACAAGTTTTTGCAT
>PHNY01076741.1:1883-17047 GCA_003724115.2 Anethum foeniculum
TGGGTTATTACAGATGTCTTTGGGCGTCGTCGTGGTCGTTGCGTCGCGTCCACGAACCATTTTTTAAAAGGATCATTTTTTCGCGACGAAGGACGATTCTTCCGAGAAGTACTTGAATTCTGGTCGGCCGTAAGGGCTCCATGGAGCTCTGGCTGGCCGGGCTTCCATGGACGTCCTTGGGTGTCGTCGTGGTCGTCGCGTCACGTTCACCAACCGGTTTTTAGAACAATCATTTTTTCGCGACGGAGGACGATTCTTCCTAGAAGTACTTGACTTCTGGTCGGCCGTAAGGGCTCCATGGAGCTCTGGTAGGCTGACTCTGGTTGGCCGAGCTTCCATGGACGTCCTTTGTTGTCGTCGTGGTCATCGAGTCGCGTCCACGAACCATTTTTCAAAATGATCATTTTTTTACGATGGAGGACGATTCTTCGGAGAAGTACTTGACTTCTGGTCGGCCGTAAGGGCTCCATGAAGCTCTGGTCGCACCCTCCTGGTAGGCCGGGCTTCCATGGACATCCTCGGGCGTCGTCGTGGTCGTCGCGTCCACGAACCGTTTTTCAAAACGATCATTTTTTCACGACGGAGGATGATTCTTCCGAGAAATACTTGACTTCTGGTCGGCCGTAAGGGCTTCATGGAGCTCTAGTTGGCCGGGCTTCCATAGACGTCCTTGGGCGTCGTCGTGGTCGTCGCATCGCGTCCACGAACTGGTTTTTAAAACGATCATTTTTTCGTGACGAAGAACGATTCTTCCAAGAAGTACTTGACTTCTGGTCGGCCGTAAGGGCTCCATGGAGCTCTGGTTGGCCGGGCTTCCATAGACGTCCTTGGGTGTCGTCGTGGTCGTCACGTCGCATCCACGAACCGGTTTTTAAAACGATCATTTTTTCGCGACGGAGGACGATTCTTCCGAGAAGTACTTGACTTCTGGTCGGCCGTAAGGGCTCCATGGAGCTCTGGTAGGCCGAGCTTCCATGGACGTCCTTGGGTGTCGTCGTGGTCATCGAGTCACGTCCACGAACCGTTTTTCAAAACGATCATTTTTTTCGCGATGGAGGACAATTCTTCCGTGAAGTACTTGACTTCTAGTCGGCCGTAAGGGCTCCATGGAGCTCTGATCGGCCCCTCCTGGTCGGCCGTGCTTCCATGGACGTCCTTGGGCGTCGTCGTGGCTGTTCCTTGGCCAAAATTTCTAGATTTCTTTGGGAATTTTTCCCTAATCTTTTTGTTAATCCGTTTTGCTAATCTTAATGATTTGCGTAATAAATCCTTGCTTAAGACTAACCCTTGGGTTTAGTCCAGCTCCAATATTTTGATTGATATTTGGTATTTTGTCGAATATCTTGTGTTTTACTGTGTTCCTTGCTGGAATTAATCGATTTGCTGATCTACTCAAGCAGCTGTGACCTGCACAAAACCTGTTAACGCGAACCATTCTGTGTTGTGACCTGTTATAATAGGTTCCTTTTTTCTTATAAAAGATGAAGAGAAGTGCTCATTTCTACACACTTCTTCATTTCTTCAAATTTATAGCAAGTTTTTTATCTTCAAGCTTTCAAGCCAAGATGTCAAGTGACGGCCAAGCTCCTTCTTCTTTTGTGACCGAGATGTTGGCCAAGCGTGGGAAGGCTCGTCCTTTAAAAGGTAAAGCCTCACTCCCTTCTTTATCTCTAAGTCGTTGTAACTACAACATTAAGAGTTTGATGGACGAGGTTGCGGATGAATTTCCAAGCAATGTCAACCTTGATGCCTTCAACCACTCCAGTATTTTGGACGAGGATCAAGTTGAAGACATCAAGAGGAAATACAGCTTTCCTTCGTGGGTTAAGGTCCGCGCTGCTGCTCCCAACGATAGCACGTGTAATTGGCATCCAGAAAGACTTTGTGTATAGAAAGGTGCCTTGGACGCATGGTTGAGGTTTCCCGTTCACCCTTTCATTATTCAGCTAATAGCTGAGCTCAAGATTCATCCTTGTCAGTTGTACCCCAATGCTTGGTGTTTCATCATTGTGTTTGTAACAAGATGTATCCAGCTTGAGATTTCGTTGTCTACTTCTCTGTTTAGAGATATATCATAGATACCTTCCTTGTGTGTGAATCTCACTTGTGCTTAGGAAATTTTTGATTCAAGGGGTAGTGACTCTCATTTAGATGCCCTGGCTGATAGGCGAATTTCTAGATTATATTCTGTTGAGAGAATGCACCTAGTAACAGATTATCTGCCTTTTTCAGCTCTATATCCTTTTGAGAGAATACAGATTGGCTTACAGATGTCTCTTGGTTTCAATACTCCACTACTTTCTGAGAGACAGAGCTGTAGGGTTGACCATTCCTTCCTTATGTAGTGCTGCTTGGTACCATCTACCTCAATCTCAACTCAACTCCAAAACCAAATGTTATTTGTCTGACACCAAGTTGATATTACAAGAAAAATCAGGTGTATCAGAGCAAAACTATGAAAATGTCAAAGCAAGCTAATGGATTCTGTTTGAGGAGTGTTTGGCTCTATGACTGTGGTCAGAACCTATTGGTTTGATAGGCTCATAGTCAGCTCCGAAGATCACTGAGGGTTAAAGATCAAGCATTTCAAATTGTAGAATCAGAGGATCCAGGATTGGAAACCAAAGAATCTCAGAATTGTTACCTCAGAGTCAAAGAAATTTACCTTAGAATCAAAACCGCATGAATTCATGAAGGATATCCCATTAGAGTTGTTTTGAGTACTCCTGTAGACAGTCTTGCAAACTTATTAGCTCAGAGCAGGAGAACAATCAATTTTATTAACTTATTAACTCAGAATAGTTCATATTGTTAGTCCAATACAAAGAGAGAGTAAGAACTATCCTAAGTATACTAAGTCAATAAATCTGAGATATGGTCATACCTTTTCACATTACCTATTCCTTTCCTTGATCAGAGCAGGTGAATCTTTCACTGGAATATTGCAGTGCAAGATCATAAGGAATATAGGTCTTGACACACTTATAACAAGATAATTCGACAAGTCTATATCCAATATGTTCAAGAAATATACCAAGACTTATATCATGTCATTTAACAGTGTATCCGAGAAAAAGAAAAATTTCATGTCAAGGATATAGTGGATTTAAGCAATCAACAAGACTGTACCAATTATACTATATCCCTAACATGAAAAGCTCACAACTATGTAGTTATGCTGCACATTTACTCTAGCACACATATCAAGAATCATAAATCAAAGTAAGTCCCATAAGAATGCTAAAATAAATATCAATATCATAAGTATTTGCATCAGAGAAAACATATAGCATGAATGCAATCAAACACTTATATATTGCTTCAAAAATCTAACTTAATCACTAAATAACATATAACATGTAGAGCATGGCAATCAATTAGCTTCAAAAACTCAAATTAATTACCAAATTATATATATAGGCATACAAAGCATGGTAATTAAAATGCTTTAATACTGACTAAATAATCAAAGCATACAAACATATAAATCATGGCAATTAATTAGTTTCAATCTCAAACTAATTATCAACTGACATGTAAAAATAGAAAGCATGATAATCAGTTTGCTATCATAACTATGAGAATGAATGGACATAGGCAGATAAGCTTATAAGACATGTCAAACATTGACATAGTTTTGAGTAACCTGATTATTTTGTCCCCTCTGAGTTGTTGGCATCCTACCCTCCAAAATCTGACACTTGATGATTAGTTCCAGAGATTGTATGACTATGCTCTTTTGAGTTTCTAGTGTCATTACTTGTATCTAGACTATTATCATAAGAATCTGAATCAGAATTATGTCCCTGTTAGGATCATTGTCATTATTGTCTTCATCGGGATCAACTTCAGGTTCATCTTCATCATCAGAAAGATCTTCAACATCCAGAGAATCTATACTGTCTTTCTTCTGACTACTTGGGAGCTTATTGTCATCAAATGTTAATAGAGACAATTAAAATAATCACTCATAATCAATCATGATCCATTATCCACTAAGTCTACTACCAATTATGATATTCAACAAGAAATCACTAATTGTTAAACTCTGTGGATATAGAATTATGTTTGACTATGATATAAATCTAATTTTGAACTTAGTGAGTTTTTCAGAAAAATCAATTTAAAAGCATTCACTATGATCAAAATCTCACCACTGTCTTATATTAAGATTCTCAATAAAAATTATCAAAAATCTTATCCAAGTATGATGTGCTACACAAATAATTTAGACTTTAGTGAATTCTTCAGAAAAAGAAATTTAAGTGAATTCACTATAGTCAGAATCTCACCACTATCTTGTATTAAAATCATTAACAAGAACTGCTAAATTTTTTATCCAAGTGTGTAGTGCTACACAACTCAGCATTAACTCGTGATAAAAATATTAACATAAAATGTTACTAAATTTATCAGAAGTTTATAGTGCTACAAATATCACCACTAACTATTGATAGACATATCAGAAGTTTATGGTGCTACTGATGATTTTGAAAACTCAAAATCTCACCAGTGACTAATGACTTAAATATCAAACATTTATGGTGCTACTGACCTCATCACTAACTACTGAAAGAATTTCAAAAGTTTGTGACCCTACAAATGATTTAGACAAGTCAAAATCTCACCACTAACTAGTGGAACTAATATCAGAAGTGTGATGCTACCAATACTTTAACAATTTGACTTATGGAGCAGATAATAAAATTGAATTGCTTCAAGGTCCATAATTCAAATTATTAAAGAAAAGACACAACAAATAAATGCAAGAATATTCAAGAAATACAAGCATTTAAATATTGAGGGAAAGATGACATTCCTGATCTCAAGCCATATCTCGTAGTGTTTCCTTTGCTGTCATCTCCAAAGGTTACTATCGGGCCAGCTTACCTGTCCACTTTTGATAGCAAGGCTCTATCCTCGAATTCTTGTTTATCAAACATGCACTGTTCATAATCCACATGGTTCGCTTCACTTTTACTTGCCCTGTCTATATTATGGATCAAGTTTTCTTTGGTAACCAAACTAAGTTGGGTCCTGGGGCTTAGAGAGATTCACAGGATGAATAATGTCAGATGCAAATTTAACATGTTGTCATTTCTCATCGACTGACTCCTTCTCTTTAGAAGCCTTAAGAATGCCTTTAGACTTCCAAGTAGGAGTTTCCTTCCTAACCTTAAGAGGACTAACATTATTTGCCCTAACATGCTTTCTACTCATGTTCTTATCATTATGCTTGCAAGTAATGGATGACGAATGCATCGCGTTAAGATAAGAAGACAGAGTTTTAACAGCATATGGCATATATTCAGATTTAATACATGATGAATGAGAACTAGGCATGTTTGGCATATTATGCTTTTTATGAATTTTAGCTTTATCTACTTTACCCTTATTACATGCATATGCAAGGTGTGAAGCAGAATTACACTTAAAGCATAACTTCCTAGGAGAATTAGAGTTAAAGGAATTTCCATTTTTATTGCTAACACCTAACTTCCCATTTTTATTGCGTCTGATGACCTTCTTTTTAGCTTTGTGATCATCTCTATCACCTAAGTCAGTTTTAGATACATCACTTGATACTAACTCCTCAGATGACTCTACAGTTGACTCTTCCTCACTAGAAATCCAGTCTTCAACAAGCACTACATCTTCATTGAAAGAATCAGGAGAACTTTCCATGCACAATAAATCATCAATTTTCTTATCATTGAGTCCAATGTCGACCTTGGAATCACTAATTTGATTGTCAACAATTTCTTTAGCAATATTAGCAGAGTTATCATGTTCTTTCAATTTAGCTTCTAACTCAGCTATCTTACTCCTAAGGACAGCAACTAAAATTAAACTGGCTTTGACCTTGTTCCATAGATACTCAATCTGTTTCTTAAGATTTTCTAAGTTAACAGTAATGATATCTATTTCTTCCTGTTTAGCATTCAATATTTTATTCTCAGATTTTTATTCTATTAAATTCTTCTTTAATACTGGACATGCTAGCATGAAGTTGATACAATCCTACTCATCTATCACTGTCACAATATCTGCAATCATACCAAGATATATGAGTAGTGGTCTCAAAAGATACTCGCGATGAAGAAATTTCCATGGATGTAAGATCTTTGCATTCCTCCTTCTCTTCATCTGTATCATCCCAGTTCTTTTCATCAGTAATTAATGCTTTGTCCTGATACTTCTTCTGTCCAGCTTCATTCTTTCTCAAATGAGCATCCTCAATTTCTGCTTGTTTGGACTCTCATGTTTCACTGTTAGAGTGTCCCTTTTCTTCACCTTCACACAATTCATGTGCGCTTCTCTCAACCAACTGTTCCTTGCAGCATTCACTGGATACTGACTCTGTATACTCTTTATTTTCCTGATCTTGACTCTTCCTACTTGATGACTTCAAATTATATTTGGAATTTCTTTTGAATCTAATTTGACTGCATTTAGAAGCCATCTCAAACATAGATGAATCTTCTAATTTCTCAAGCTCTTCCAATGTATAATAATCATTATCATCTATAGCTTCTTCATTTTCAGTCACATTTGATCTACTTATAGAGGTTTCTGTAGTCAATAATCCTTCAACATTTTCTTCATGAATCCTGTATACCTCTGCTACAGTACATGTTAATTACTGCATGGTCTTGTCCCTGTTGTCCACTATCTCAGACCTAGATTTAACATCTCTTTGTTCTTTTTCAACGACATAGGTCTTTAACTGTTCATAAAGTTCATTCAATGACATTGTATTGAAGTTCAATCCTTTTCCATTGGATGACACTTTATTTTTCAATTGATTAGTCAAGGTAAGAGTAAACTTTCTGTTTATCTGTTTCTATGAGTATTTCTTTCCAAGGTTACTCATCTCATCCAGAAGTTGGGTGTACCTTCCAAACAGCTGACTGACTTTTTCACCAGGAAGAGATTTAAACTCTTTGAACTTCGACATCAGAAAATTCAATCTATTCTTATCTTCAGTTCCTTCCACTATAGCTTCAATAGTTTCCCACATGTGCTTAGCACTAACACAATTCTTAATTCGGTGGCTCTTGTTGGAATCTATTGACTCAACTAAAATCGATCGAAGAGTTGTATCCAATAAAATTAATTCCTTGTCGCTATCAGTATATTCAGAAGGATCCTTTGGGATAAAATCTTGAGGAACTTTATTGTCTTTGTCTGTAGGTACAGAAATATCCTTTCTTGGTACAAACGGACCACTCTCTAAATTATCCATACTATCTGGATTTATTGTTCTCATGTACAGAGTGATCTTCTTCTTCCAAAATTTATAGTTGTCTTTACTAAACACAGGAACCTTGACGTTACTAACTGTCCAAGTACTCATAATTTCCAAATCTGAAAAATTTCTGCAATATAACGTCTGAAAATACGATAACCCAAACAGTCAAAATACCAACACTAATCAGTCAACCAATCAACAACAACCAAGAACACTACGACCACAATCCAAAATTAATTCTACACCAAAGAAAGCACTCCCAGTCTCCGTATAACCAAAATCAACACAAAACTTGCTAAGTTAAAGGATCTGATCAGTATATCGATCAACAAGCTCTGATACCAATTGTTAGGTCCAAAAGGTACATACAGAGGGGGGGTAAATGTATGTTCTTCGTTTTTCTGAAATAATTGCAGCGGAATAAAATAAAAATGAACAAAGAAACAAGCTTCGGGGAATAATTATTTTATTAAGAAATTAATCCTCGAAAGGGGTGCTTACAAACTTTGATGGAAAATCAAAGCATCAAATAGCTAAATACAACTATGGAGATAAGCTATCAAAACATGTGTTTATCTATCACTCTAAAAAGCTATACAACTTGTCATATGATTTGACAATGGAACTAAAGTTGTAAAACTAATGAGTGTATCAGATTTGTAAGGCTTTAATGGTGTGTAGAAAATTAAACAGCACTTCTCCATGTTAAACCTTGAATTTTTCTCTCCACAAAAGTTTTGCAGAGCTTCGATATATTTGTTGGAGAAGTGTTATTTTCAAATCAAAACATCTGATTGATATATAGAGGGCAGGTGGCTTAGAAAGAAGGATAGAAGATGTGGCTGATTTCTATCCATATAAAAAGATTGCAGTAGGTGATATTTTGTCCATATCCTTTGTAAGTGTCGACTAGCTTTTTATTCAACTGTCGACTGAATTATAGTCTTTGTAGAGCCACCTTTACCTTAGAGGTTTCAGCCAAACAATGCAAGTGTCGACAGATAGGATGTTGTATAGCCATATTGCCTTTGAGAAATAATTCAGCTAATATATGGTGCAATTGTCGACACCATTTCTTCATTTGAGCACTTAGATGATCTCTACTTAGATTATTTCTTCCAGTTAGGTACAGGTCGACAATTGTGTGTACCGGTAGATTAAAAGAGCTGAAAACACACTTACACAAAATGCAAGTGTCGACTCATCAGTACACCAGTTCATCACTTAGCCGATTTATGCAGTCAGAGTTGTAAGTTTCGACATAAACTATTAGCAGTGCTGGGCATCATGTGTCGACACACACATACAGCACTTGAACTTTGTATTTTGTAACTGTCCGACAAATGATACACAGGTGCACCAGGTGTCGACAGTTGAGTCACCAGGAGACTGCAGCACTTAGAATTATATTTCAACAATCTAACTATCGACAGGTGAACACGAGAAGCAGCAGTAATTGTTAAGATATCTGTAGATATGGTTTGTTATTAGAGATATCTGTGTTATTAGTGTAAATCAATTACTGTAAATCAGGTCCTGTAAATCAGTTGTGGTTAGGATTAGTTTCCTGTAATGAGGCCTAATTGTATGGCATATCTTGTATCCTGTAAAGAGTATATATAGCAAGGCAATGATAAGAAATCATTTGAGGAAAATATTCTTTTAGTAATATAACAGCAAGTATCGACAGGTTGTTTATAATTGTGCAGCCGCCATTGCCTTAGAATATATCTAGACTGTTTTTAGAAGTCGACAGATGCAAGCATTACCAGGTGTCGACAGTTTACAATAGCTTTGCTTCTGTATAAACATGCAAATGTTTTAACCCATCAAGTGTCGACACTAGCAGCTTAACCAATGCAGGAGTTGGCGTTTGCAGGTGGGTGACAACTGATAGAAATCCATCAGAAGGAATACTACGTATATGCATGCATGGGTATACAAGAGCCTATCTGTTTATTCTCTAAATAAATAGTTGTACTTAGATTTAAAATTTTTAAAGTATAAAATAATTTAATTAAAAAAACTATTTACAATTTACAAGATAAACTAATTAAAGATTATAAATAAACGTAATAAAAGTTTATGATATAATCTAATTCAAGTTTACAAAATAAATTATGAAAGTTTATAAAATAAATTACTTTTAAAGTTCATAAAATAAACTTATGCCCATTTATAAAATAAAATTTATTTTAAAGTTTATAAAATAAATTGGTTAAAGTTTATAAATAAACTTTACTTTAAAAACAAAACCTGGAGCCTTAGGTCAAGACACCTTGTGCATGGCTCATGACCTGGCAAAACTGCAGTTCAATACTCTGGACTTCTTCACCTTTGCATACATGCCACTATCCTTTCCAAAGCTGCTTTTTCAGGATCAACTTTATAAAATATTTCCACTTAAGCCCTTCGTTAGTTACAGCTCCTCACTTAACAATTTTTCTGGACAATAATATTTAGTTTCCCTTCACGGATCACTAACGCCTAGTGCAATTGGTCTGGTTCACAAACGACTAGTTCCGCTCTCAGGCCTTCATATTATTAGCAATCAAACCACTGTTAAGTCTTCCACCATATCCAATCAGTCTCACTAAAATCCTTTAGGTCTTCACACTAATTCTGAGAATTGCTTCAAACGCCTTCAACCTTATTTCTCCGTTGCCTGAACATATTAATGAATCTCATACGAACTTCTGTTGATGACTTCTTCACTGCACTTCCCAGAACCACATGTATATACCAAATCTTCATTCTGTACTGATTTCAGTGGAACATAGTATTATTTCCAAGTCCTTGTTCTATGTTGAGTTNNNNTCAGTAATGTTGAGATAATAAATACCGCTTCAATCTTAATCAACAGAATTTAAAATTAATAAGAATATCTACATCTTTTAAAACGGATAAGCAGTTTGATTGATATCTAATTAATAAGAATAATTCAATTAATACTTAAATTTACTAAATATTTAAATTAATTAATTACTAATCCTAATTTAAATAAACAATAATTTATTTATTTATTTTTGAACTTTCAAAATAACCTGAAAAAAATTCAATTTATTTATTAAATAAATGAATTAATTAATCACTTTATTTTGAATAATAAACTGAATTTTAAATTTTAAATATTCCAGAAACATGTTTTATAAAACTCGCTAGGGTAAAAACGGATCAAACGGCTGGCCCCCAAAACGTGACCGGAATTACGAAGAACATCACCGAAAGTTCACCGGTTTCTGGGAATTTCCCAGACTCAGGAGAAACTTCAGTGAGCTTCACGGACTCCGGTGACACGATACCGAGGTCACTTGCTTACTTTTCTTCCAGTTTTCAACGATTTTATGAACAAAATCTCAAAATTACTCAATTAAACCCATAGCAACATAATATCACCATCCCAACGAACAATCCGATCAAAAACCCAAAATACAACCGGCACCAACGAAGAACACCGGTGGCCAAACTCGATGAAGCACAAAACATGACTAAACTTAATGATCTATATACGAAATCGAAGCTTATAGGCATACCAATCTGTTGCAAATCATTATGTTAACAAACAACCAACCAACAAGTCGTTAAATCAAAATAAAGCTTAAGATAAAACCCTAACTCAAACCATATCAATTCGAACACCAACAATCATAAAAATCACATAACTGGATGGCCAGCTTCAAATCAGGTAAATAACGATTTGGAATAAAATCAGGTAAATAAAATTCGAAATAACGATTGATAAAATCAGGTATTACAGATGGCCAGCTTCAAATCGAGTACTGGAATGTTGAATTTGGAATCCGATAACACCTTCAAATTGAATTTTGATTCTCAGTACGTAAATAACCCTACTCCCACTTTTCTAAAAGAAATTACTGATTTTTTTCCCATTTATTTTTAATAATTTTTTATTTATCAAATAAATAAACGGGCTATTTATAATTTGAGAAAAGTCTTACCCCTTTAAATCATTTATGGGTGTTTTTTAATCTTAATTGAAATAATTAGTCTCAAAATTAATTTATATGGGGAATAATTTCAAAAATCAATTTTTTAAAAAAATACAAAAATTATGTCAAAATTCCCCAAAAATTATGAATATTTAAAAAATGTGAAAATATAAAATATTTGAAAGTCCATTGATTTAATATGAATAAAATCACAGATTTTGTGGACTTTGATATCCTGGTTGGGGCTCGCTCCTATAATTTTGATAAACCGAAACATTTTCTAAATTTAAAATTAATCCCGAAAACACTTATAAGATATGCGACCTCACACAAAACGAGACAGAACACGTAACACATACCACATGACACATGCTACCAAAAACGATTTCAAGTAAAGTATACTTTCATAAAATTGCTTTTTAACACATAACAAAACACCCAAAAAATTTCTAATCCTTACGGGACCACAATTAACATTTACCACATAACATATATGACCAGAAATATCTCAAAATGAAATAAAATAAATAATATTTCATTTCACACGTAATAAAACAATCGTAAATATTGTATTTTGAATATTTCCATAACCAACCCGATATCAGGTTGGACCTAGATAAAATACCAGTAAAATATTAAAATTTTAAATTTCCAAAACACACAATTATATATGTCCAAAAATTCTAAATATTCCAAATATATCAAAAATAGGTAAAGTTTCACCTTTTGAATTTTTTTATAATTTCAAAAAATAAATTTTTAACCAGGATAAAAATACCATATATAATTTTGACACTAATAAAATATCCACTCGATCCCCAAATTCGTAAAACGGGCTCAATTTACCGATAACGATAAAACGATCGGCTTTTAATATAATTTTGAAAATAATAAAAATAATAAAGTACTTAAAAGATACCGACATGTATCATATCGATCGATAAGCACATTGGGCCCTTTAAGGACACGAACTCATTAAACAGGAATAAACTATCCACAACTATATTCCTTTCATATTGAAAAAATCACATAAACATATTTAAACAATAGTAATAATAAATTCTGAAAATTCAGGTTATTAACAGTGCTTATTAAAAAAGGTCCCGCAAAATATATAATTTTTTTAAAAAGATATAAGAGAATAATGTAATTTATAGATATATGTTAGATACTCGAAACGTCTTATAAATAACAGGAAGTATAAAGTAATTGGTAACTAATAGTAGATATGAGTTGTTATTTGGTATTAGAAGGAATCAAAATTAATTATAAATTCTCCCTTTTAGTCATTTGAGTGTATTATAAATAGTGAGCAATACTCTTCTCCATTTTCATTATCAAATCATTCTCATTACATTATAGCAGTTTAAACTTTGCTGTACAATTGAGAAATAAGAAAATTATATACAAACAGATTATGGAGAAAAAATTGATCACCAAGAATATTTTCATCCTCATTGTACTTGCAACATTTTGTAAGTCTTTCACTTTGTCTCTGTCCATGATTTTACTTTAATTACGAATAATTTTATTTATTTTGTTATAAATGTTTCTAAATATTGTTCTCTTTTCAAATTTTATTTGTATACACATGTAGGTATGAAGTTGTCAAATCTTCCAAAAACTGAAGCTACTTTTTGCCAGAATGATTCTTAATGTCTATATTTTACACCAATTTGCAAAATTAGAAATCAAGTTGCATATTATGACACGACTCTTCACATATGTAAGTGCAAGAACCCCGATCTTAACATCAAAGACAAAAATAATGATGGCCATTAGTACTTGGCTAATTATATATGAAACGTAGTGACATATAAACTCCATCTTTTAATTATTTCAATCTTGTAATGCGATATTTATCTATTAGATTCGTATCTTCATGACTCAGTTTTATTATAACTTAATTAAATTTCAAAGAATTCATGAAAATAATATCATTAATTTATTGTAAATTTATTTCTGTTACCCTCCGTTGAAACTATTGATAAAATCAGGTAGTACAGATGGCCAGCTTCAAATCGAGTACTCGAATGTTGAATTTGGAATCTGATAACACCTTCAAATTGATTTTGATTCTTAGTACGTGAATAACCCTGATCCCCATATTCTGAGAGAAATTACTTATTTTTTCCCATTTATTTTTAATAATTTCTGATTTATCAAATAAATAAACGGGCTATTTTTATTTTGAGAAAAGTAATACCCCTTTCAATCATTTATGGGTGTTTTTTACTCTTAATTGAAATAATTAGCCTCAAAATTAAGTTATATAGGGAACAATTTTAAAATATCAATTTTCAAAAAAATACAAAAATTATTCTAAGATTCCCCAAAAATTATCAAAATATAAAAAATGTGAAAATATAAAATATTTGAAAGTCCCTTGATTTTATATTAATAAAAACACCGATTTTGTGGACTTTGATATCCTGGTAGAAACTCGCTCCGATAATTTTAATAAACCAAAACATTTTCTAAATTTAAAATAAATCCCGAAAACACTTATAAAATATGCGAGTTCATACAAAACGAGACATAACCCGTAACACATCACACATGACACATGCTCCCAAAAACGATTTCAAGTAAAGTATACTTTCATATAATTGCTTTTTAACACATAACAAAATATCCAAAAATATTCTGATCCTTACGGGACCACAATTAACATCTACCACATAACATATATGACCAGAAACATCTCGAAATGAAATAGAATACATAATATTTCATTTCACACGTAATAAAACAATCATAAAATTGCATTTTGAATATTTTTTTTAACTAACCCGATATCAGGGTGGACCTGGATAAAATACAGGTAAAATATTAAAATTTTAAATCTCCAAAAGACATAATTATATATGTTCAAAAATTCTAAATATTTAAAATTTATATAAAAAATAGGGAAAGTTTCACCTTTTGAATTTTTTTTTAATTTCAAAAAATAAAATTTTGAACTATGATAAAATACCAGATATAATTTTGACACTAATAAAATATCCACTCGATCCCCAAATGCATAAAATGGGCTCAATTTACTGACAATGATAAAACGATCGGCTTTCAATATAATTTTGAAAATAATAAAAATACTAAAATATTTAAAAGATACCGACATGTATCATATCGATCGATAAGCATATTGGGCCCTTCAAGGACACAAACTCATTACACAGGAATAAAATATCCACAACTTTATTCCTATCTATTGAAAAAATCACATAAACATATTTAAACAATAGTAATAATAAATTTTGAAAATTCAGGATATTATAGTGCTTATTAAAAAAGGTCCCATAAAATGTATAATTTTTAAAAAAAGATATAAGAGAATAATGTAATTTATAGATATGTGTTGGATACTTGAAACGTCTTATAAATAATACAAATTATAAAGTAATTGGTAACTAATAGTAAATATGAGTTGTTATTTGGTATTAGAAGAAATCAAAATTAATTATAAATTCTCCCTTTTAGTCATTTGAGCGTATTATAAATAGTGAGCAATACTCTTCTCCATTTTCATTATCAAATCATTCTCATTACATTATTGCAGCTTAACTTTGCTATACAATTGCGAAATAAGAAAATTATATACAAACAGATTATGGAGAAAAAATTTGATCACCAAGAATATTTTCTTCCTCATTGTACTTGCAACATTTTGTAAGTCTTTCACTTTGTCTCTGTCCATGATGTTGTGGAATAAAAACTAACGTTTCGTTTGTGATTAATGCTAGGGTTTGTGAGCTTCGAGCTTGAATGGCTGTACTCGTGTTCGAGACTAATTAGTCCTTACGAGATGCCTACGTATCTCTGTGTTGTAGAGAATCAGGCCAAAAACGTAGTTCTGAGATGAGGGGTCAGATCCCTTATATAGGTGTAGAACCTAGTGATTCAGATTAGGGTTAGGAGTCTTGGTGGACAAGTCACCGTGTTAGAAGGTAAGTCTAACT
>PHNY01076809.1:12881-27483 GCA_003724115.2 Anethum foeniculum
TAATTATAGAACCACTTTGGAGTTGAAATTTTTGACATTTGGTTTCAAATTATAGAAATGGCACCAAAAATAGCATTGCATTGGACTTGCTCTTATATGATTGCATAACTTAACAGAATTCGATTTTCCTGCAGCAAAACTGAAGTTTGTAGATTTAAGTTTCTTTACAAAGTTTATTTCAAATTTTTAATGCCAGAAATCATGTAGCATATGAATACATTTTTATTTTCAAAAAATGGTACTTCATAATGCAATTTTTTGTTTCTTTTTTGTTATACAAGATAACGCTTAGGTATCCAAGCTAGGTGCTGTCATGCTGAAACAAATACCAAAAATTAAAATTTAGAAAACAATATAAACTGATTGAAAGTAAGAGCATCTTCGGTAGGCTCTTTATATGGGCTCTTAACTTCTAAAATAAAGAGCCTTGCATGAATTAGAGCTCCAACAGCCTCTTAAGGCTCTTTAAAAAGTTAAGAGTTTACTCTCTCTCCTCAAACTTAAGAGCTACTACTTGGCTCTTAACCTTTATTTATTAATAAAGTATTCATTCCATCCAACACTTGTCCTCACTTTTGTCTCTCTTTCATGTTCAAATATGAATAAAATATAAATACAGAGTGGATATAAAGAGTATTGTTGGAGTTGACTCTCTTAAAAATATGTTAAGTTACTAAGAGACAGTTGGAGATGCTAACGATGCAAAGCTTTAATATAGCCACTCGCTTAAAAGCCTAATATTTTATATTATATTTAGGAGTTTACTAAGAGACCGTTGGAGATGCTCTAAAAAGTTAAATTGAGTAATGCAGCAATGAAAGTTTGTCAGTGCTGGACTTGAGGGATTAGCACTTCTGATTATGTATAACTCTCTTAAATCTTCTGATCAGTCTTCTGGGAAGTATTCTATTTAGACTATGATTTCATATCTTAAGAATCCTCAAATTCCTTTCTAGTTTCGGGTTTTCTTACTCAGAAATAGTATACAGCCATTTTCAGGAAACAATTGTAAAGATAGGCTTATGCAAGCTTCAGTAAGATACAAGGCAACAGACTGGGATCATAGACATATTTTATGTCAAAACTCGAACGCAAAACTAAACAAATGAGAAAAGCCTAAGACATAAATAGGATGCATCACAACAAAATTAATACAAACTTTGTTACCTACATCAAGAAAAGTATAAAGATAAGAATTAGTTCCTTATGACAACAGAAGCAATATGTGCAACATTCTTCCAATCCAGACCGTGATCTTCTGTAAGCCTTGCCTTAAAGTCATCAGGCATATTTGTTATCTTTAGTTCCCGACAATGTTCCAGGTGTTTAAGACCTTCAGGAATCTTTTTTAACTTTATGCAAGACCTAATCTCCAAGTGTCTAAGAATTATCAAGGATCCATCTTTCACAATCCATTCTTCAAGTTCCTTTAACTTCCACAAATTTAGAACTCGGAGCAATGGAAAACCTCCCGAGGAGCATATCATTGTGGTATTAGTATAGGAACCTGCATATAAGCTGAGAATTCTAAGATATGGCAGCTTCTCCAGTGTCCGCATTGGGTCAACAGTTAATCCTGAGAATGACAAAGTAATTTCAGTCAGGCTTTCTGGCAATGCTTCAAGGACAAATGGGTTGGCTAGCTTTCCAAGAAAATACAGATTGGACAGCTTGTTGAGTCCCGAAATTGTTGTTAAATAAAGGTAATCTGGGTTATTCATATCATCAACTGATCTCAGCCTCAAGGATTCCAGGTGATGCAATTTTGATATCCAATCTGCTAAATTACGCTGCTGTCTTCGTGAACGATATACCAACCCTAACTTTTTAAGATTGGTTAGTTTCTTCAGACCATCTTCAATCCGTGTTTCATCATCTACAAACGCACCCCATAATGTCTGAATGTTGAGGAGTGAAATAGAAATCCCGGGTGCCATAATTCTGCTGTGATAGCTCTCACTCAAGTACAAATGTCGTAGTTGTTGCAACTTCCATATGGAACTGGGAAGGCTCCTGAGGCAGGTGTGTTTCAAATCCAAGGTTTGAAGATTAGACAAGTTACCTATTGGCTCAGGAAGCAGCTCTGTATAAGTGTGGCGTAGGCCTAGATACCTCAATTGAGAAAGCTTTGTTACCGAATCTGGCAACTTAGGCCTAAATGTACCTTCAAGATCAAGTACGCGAAGCAATTTTAAGCAATTCAACTTGATTCCTCGATAAATAAAGTTGCCTATGTCTTGTCCAGGAACAGGCCCTTCCCGTGAATCAAATGAAAGAAATGTAACGAGTTGCTTGTAATGATGCTTAAAAGAAGAAGGACCAATGCTGTCATTCTCGTGAATGTGTGAAAAGATGAAACAATTATGTTTAAGATGATCTGCTACTCGAAGGATTGTACCATTGTTGCTGGATGACGTGGAGGCAGCTCCTTGTAAGTTGATTCTGAGAAAGTTAGTTTTTTCTGCTTCTATCTGTAAAGTATCCATTAAGCAGTAGTTCAGCCTACATGTTTTAACTTTTCCGCTTGACTTCCATTTGGCAACTTGGATCATGCAGTTCTGCACTAACTCGTTCAGAATCTTCTCACCTGCGGATTCTGGTGTTTCAGCACTGTCTGCTGGTTGATCTAGTAGTCCTTCAGCAACCCACAATACAATTAATCTCCTGGCAGGAATTTCAATGTGGGGAAATAGAATAAAATACATAAGGCACTTTCTGTTAGCTGATGACATAAGATCAGAGCTGGAGGTCAGGGAAAGGTAGTGGGATTCATGGGGATCATTCATCTGGCTGAATGTGCTAAACCACTGCTCCTGCGTTGCTGCATTGCTGGATATGAAATCTGCCAATTTCAAGACCGATAAAGGGCAACCCGAGCACTTCTTTACAATCTCTCGTGCCAATTGTTCCATTTCTTGATTGACCTGGAAAAGTAATCTGTCAGTGAACAATTACCATGCCTCTTCATCACCCAAAACTCTCCTTTCGTGAATATAGCAATTCGGGGAAGCCATTAAAAGGTCTCTTTTGGTAATGGTGATCAAGATTTTACTCCCATTAAATTTCTTTGAACACAATTCAAGAATAGTATTGGTGGCTTCTTCAATCGCATGTGCATCATCGAGGACTATTAGATACCTCTGGAACCACCACAAACGTGATAGCTTAAACTTTATTTTCTCAATGGAGTCATTTTCATCAAAGCCTACAAGAACTTGCTTTGCAATGCTAAATAAGAAAGAATCAGGTTCAAAAGCAAGAGGTAAAGTCACCCAAGCGCGACAAGAAAAATGATGAGCAATCTCAGGATTGTGGTAGATTTTTCTGGCCAGAGTTGTTTTTCCGATACCTTTTCCACCAGTTATAGCTACTAAAGCTGGTGTTGTTTGGCCTAAAATCAACTTGTTTGTGATAACCTGAACATCTTCCTCTAAACCCACAGTACCTGCATCCCTTCTCCCGTATTCCATATCTGCATCCAGGATACATCTATTTTTCATGAGACACGATGTTTGTCCACATCCAGCAGATGTAAGGCCCAATATTGTTGCCCAGTCATGGAGGCCATTGATCTGAGCCTCAACTGATGATATTGATCCACCAAATTTCCTTACATATGCACGTACAATAGTAGGAGAAGTGTATTCCAGAACTTCTTTTGAAATAAGATTTCCAGTGATGTCTTGATCTATCAGTCTAGTGATCTCTGATAGAGAGATCATGAAACTCTCTAGCTTCCTGGTTTCAACCTCTGAGACTGATCTTGAATTAATTCGCTCTTCAGCAGCTTTCAACATAGGTGAAGTAATACGCAGTTTTAAGATCATCCATTGAAGTTGGCTATCAAGTCCAGGCCACACTACGGTTTCCAAAAAGGAAATATCGTTATTCTTTAAACAAAGTTTAAGGCTTTCTTCCGTCTCGGATAGCTTTCTACGAACTTGCAGTAACTGGAAGTTAAGAGTCATCCTGTCGCGGGAAACATGATCCCCTCTTTCTAGATCATCAACTTCCTCTGCAAAAGATTTCAAGCATTACCCTATTGTATAGTCAAAAACATAAAATAAAATCTATGTGAATTAGATGGAAAGAACAGGTGATTGTAAAATCTTCATTATGAATCACAACACTTTGGTTGGAAAGAGCGGAATGTTGTAAGAACAACACAAATTCTAAGTTAATTTTTCCTTCCATTCAAATCCACAAATTTAAACAAGTGTTCACTACTTTCCTGTATATAATTTAAAATTTAGAATAAATTTCTTCTCATTAAGCATCTGGTATACTAAAAACAAAATACTCAACCATATTCATCAGTCATCACCCTAACCTCTAGGCCATTAAAACAAATGTAATTACCTGAAAGATTATCAGCAGAGGCCGAATTCCGATTTGGACTACTGTTTTCCATTTTGCACATATAAATAACGCAGAACTCCTCAATCTGTCTCTGCGCGATTTTGTGACTAGTTGAAAACTAATTAAGCATGATAAACAAAACCCTGAATTTAAGATCAGAGTGTGTCGTTACAGCTCTGATAAAATGCACATATATACTCACTGTAGTTGTTGATGAGGCCTCCAGTACTCCAGTAGGACGCGTTCACCATAATTTCCTAGCAGGTGCCACAGTAACTACCCAAGATCTTTCTGTTTGTACTTGTACCTAGATAACAACAACAATGTTCTAAACAACGTCTAAGATACTGGTATTCGTTAAAATATAATAGTAGATGTAATTGCTGAACTATATATAAACCTAGTACCATGACAAAAAGACCAACGTTTAAGTAATAATCTTAAAAGAGTTAAGTACAGAGATCTTGGGCTACTTGCTCATCTTAAAATATTATTGGTTGCGTAGAGTTTCTTGCAATGCACTATAAATTATTTATATAGGTAAAATGAAAGTAATAATTATGGATATTGTTCCCCAGCCAAGGTTGGATGGGATACAGCTGCCGCAATGAAACATTGCGACTGCCGCAATGAAACATTGCGGCAACAGTATCTCATCCAACTGTGGCCGGGGAACATGCCCCATAATATAAATATTTTAATTAAGTATTACTAGAGATACATGATGTGGTTTAAACATGTATTTTTTTTTTGATTAAATAGAAGCTGTGAGCCTGTGACGGAACCAGATCAGGAATGACTCCACCCTGGCTTAGCTCCGAAAAACAGTTAAAATTTTACTTTCTAATCTTGAAGAAATCATAAATTTTGGGGGGAAAAATTAAGTATCCTGGTTAAGATATTTACACTAGTTTAAGCCTGACTAATTTACATTCCTTGTTCCGCCAGCTACTGAGAAGGAGTATTAAAGTTTGCGGCAGACATTTTTTATTTCGGAAGTACAATGTTGTTAGTAGCTGCTAGACTGTGCAGCAGGCTGTTTTTTTATCGTTGTCGTCGACATCCATACTTAATGCTCTGTTGTTTGTAGCTGCTATATTGTGCTGCAGGCTGTTTTATTATTGTTATTGTTGACATCAATGCACAACACTAAGCTGTTTGTAGCAACTGTTAGCACTATTGAAGTCAAGATTTAATAGTGCTAACAGTTGCTACAAACAGCTTAGTGTTGTTTTCAAGATTTTAAGTTAGCTAATCTAGTTCCCTTCTGTTAGCACTATTCTGTTTTATGAAGACTATTTAAAGTCTGGTTTACATGAATAAGAGCATTGAAGCATTTTCACATATGTACAATTCTTAAGTTCTGAGTATTTACTGGTATTATTCTTAGCAATTCTGAGTTTCCAGAACTTCTTTCGAAATAAGATTTCAGTGATATCTTAATCTATCAGTCTAGCGATCTCTTATAGAGAGATTGCAAACCTTTCTAGGTTCCTGGTTTCGACCTCTGGGGCTGATCTCGAATTAATTCTCTCTGCAGCAGCTTTCAACATAGGTGAAGTAATACGCAAATTCAGATTATTTATTGAACTTGGCTATCAAGTCCAGGCCACACTATGGATTCCAAACTTATTCATGAGTCATCTACCCTACAAGAAAAGGACTAGTAAAATAAATTTAATAGCAAATATTTATATTATTAACTCTAAATATACTATTAAAAGTTTAGATTTTGAATCCGATATGCTACATATTAAAATTTAATGTATATCATTGATATTAAATCCGATTTGTGAGGGCAAAAGTAGCTGAAACACAAAGTATCAACTTATTAGGATGTTTAGAACTAATACCAAAAACCAAAAATTTATAGTATGAAATTTTTTAACAGGAAGGGACCTCGTATATTCCCCATGAAAAGATTATAGTATGAAACTTGATTTCTATGCGAAACAAAAAAGAATTAGGGTCGAAATTAAGAGGTAAAGTCATCCAAGCTCGACAAGAAAAACGATGAGCAGCCTCAGGATTTCTGGCCAGGGTTATATTTATCGAACCCTGCATATGTGCGTAATATAGTAGAAGAGTATTCCACGACTTCATCTGTAAGAAGCTTGTCAATGATGTCTTGACCTTTCAGTTTAATGATCTCTGATACAGAAATTGCAAACGTAGCTTCCTGGTTTCGGCCCCTGTGGCTGATCCTAAATTAGTCCTCTACAGTCTACTCCTCTCAATTGCAGCTTCCATACAGCGGAAGTATGCGAAGTTTTAATGTCATCCATTGAAGTTTTAGGCTTTCTTCTGTTTTTGATAGCTTTCTAGGGACCTGCAGCAACTGGAAATTTATTGTCATCTTCTTGCGGAAAAAAATGAACACCTCTTTCTAGATCATAAGTTTCCTCTATACAAGAATTCAATATAACAAGATAAATCATAAGATACAGGGATCGTTAATCTAATGTAGAATCGAAAACTTCAAAATGAATTTGCAATGCGAAATGGTTGGAAACAAAAGAGAATGATAGTAAAATCTTCAGGATGATTTATGATGCTTTTGGTGGGAAAGAGCGTAATAGGGTGAGTGTAAAATTTAATATTAGATTTGTCATCCCTTCTTCCTTTCAATTCTGCAAATTTAAAGAAGAGTTCATTACTTCCTTGTTATAACTTGAACTCATTTCTTTCTTCCATTCCTTGTAGATGATATTGATCTGTGTTATTAAGTAATATTTGGATCATGACTCTCTCCAATCTTAAGTCTCCTGGGAAATTTCTCTTGAAGGTTTCAAAAAAATAGTGTACAGCCGTTATCGATACATCATGGCTAAATATAGGCTAAAGCAAGATACAGGGCACAGACTGGGATTATAGAGATATTACTTGCTAAAACTCTTACAGAAACTTAATTAATGGCAAAAGCCTAACACATAAATTTGGATACATCACAACAAAGTATACACAAAACAAAATGCATAGATCAAGAGAAGTAGAGAATATAGATATCAGTTCCTTACAACAACCGAAGCGATATGTGCAATATTCTGCCAATCTACACCTTGATCCTTAGTAACCCTTGCCTTAAAGTCATCAGACATATTTGTTAGCTTCAATTCTCGACAATGCTCCAGGTGTTTAAGACCCTCTGGAATCATTTTCAACTTTAGACAAGATCTAATCTCTAAATGTCTAAGGATTATCAAGGATCCATCTTTAATAATCCATTCTTCAAGTTCCTCTAACTTCCACAAATTTAGAACTCGAAGCAAAGGAAATCCTCCTGACGAGCAAACCATTGTTTTTTTCGTATATGAGCCTGCATATAAGTTGAGGATTCTTAGATATGGCAGCTTTTCCAGCACCCGCATTGGGTCAAAAAATATCCCAGAAAGTGACAGAGTAATTTCAGTCAGGCTTTCTGGAAATGTTTCCAGGACAAACGGATTGGCTAACGTTCCAAGTAAATACAGACTGGACAGCTTGCTGAGGCCCGAAAGAGTTTTTAAGTAAAGGAGCGATGGGTTATTCATATCATCAACTGATCTCAGCCTCAAGGATTCCAGGTGATGCAATTTTGATATCCAATCAGCTAATATACCCTGCTGTTTTACTGGTAACCTGTATACCAAACCTAATTTTCTAAGATTGCTCAATCTGTTCAGACCATATTCAATCTGTGTTTCTTCATCTACAAACGCACCCCATAAAGTCTGGATGTCGAGAAGTGAAGTAGAACTTCCGGGTGCCATAATCCTGCTGCGATAGCTCTCACTCAAGTACAAATGTCGAAGTTGTTGCAGCTTCCATATGCAACTAGGGAGGCTCCTGAGGCAAGTGTGTTTTAAATCCAAGGTTTGAAGGTTTAACAACTTTCCTATTGACGCAGGAAGTAGCTCTGTATAAGTGCGCCGAAGGCCAAGATACCTAAGTTGACGTAGCTTTTTGATTGAATCTGGTAATTTAGGCCTAAACGTGCCTTCAAGGTCAACTACGCAAATCATTTGAAAGCAATTCAAGGTAGTGCCTCGATTAATGAAGTTTCCTATGTCTTGTCCAGGTACAGGCCCTTCCCGTGAATCAAATGAAATAAATGAAATGAGTTGCTTGTACTGATTCTTAAAAGAAGAAGAACCAATGCTGTCATTCTCGTGAATGTGTGAAAAGATGGAAGAATTATTGTCAAGATGATCTGCTACTCGGAGGATTTTACCTTTCTTTTTGGATGACTTAGAGGCAGCGACTTGAAAGTTGCTTTTGAGAAAGTTAGCTTTCCCTGCTTCCAACAGTAAAGCATCCATCAAACCGTAGTTTAGCCTACATGTTTTAACTTTTCCGTTTGGCTTCCATTTTGCAACTTGAATCATGCAGTTTTGGACTAACTCATTCAAAATCTTCTCACCCGCGGATTCAGGTGTTTCTGCACTATTTGGTGGTTGATCTACCAGTCCTTCAGCAACCCACAATACAATTAATCTCCTGGCAGGAATTTCACTGTGGGGGAATAGTATAAAATACAGAAGGCACTGTCTGTTACTTGATGACATAAGATCAGAGCTGGAGGCCAGAGAAAGATAGTGGGATGCATGCGGATCATTCATCCGGCTGAGGGTGATAAACCACTGCTCCTGTGTCGCTGCTTTGCTGGACATGAAATCTGCCAACTTCAGTACTGATGAGGGGATACCCGAGCACTTCTTAACAACTTCTCGTGCCAATTGTTCCACTTCTTGATCTACCTGGAAACTTAATCTTGCATTGAACAACTCCCATGCTTCTTCGTCGCCCAAAACTCGCCTTTCGTGAATATAGCAATCTGGGGAAGCCTTGAAAAGGTCTCTTTTGGTAGTGGTGATCAAGAGTTTACTCCCATTAGATTGATTTGAACACAGTTCAAGAAGAGTCTTAGTGGCTTCTTCAATTGCATGTGCATCATCGAGGACTATTAGATACCTCTGAAACCACCACAGACGTGATAGTTTATACTTAATTTTTTCGATCGAGTCATTTACAGCAAAGCCTACAAGAACTTGCTTTGCTATGCTAAACAAAAAAGAGTTGGGTTCAAAATCAAGAGGTAAAGTCACCCAAGCTCGACAAGGAAAATGATGAGTAACCTCAGGATTTTTGTAGATTTTTCTGGCCAGAGTTGTTTTTCCAATACCTTTCCCACCAGTTATTGCTACTAGAGATGGTGTTGTGTGGCCTATCATCAATTTGCTTGTAATAACCTGAACATCTTCCTCTAAACCCACCGTACATATATCGTTTCTTTCATCTTCTGTCACTGATTCCACGATAAATCTATTATCTGGAAGACACATTGTTTGTCCGCATCCAGCAGATGTAAGGCCCAATGTTGTTGCCCAGTCATGGAGGCCATTGATCTGAGCCTCAACTGATGAAATCTTTCCACTAAATTTTTTTGCATATGCGCGTACTGCAGTTGGAGAAGAGAATTCCACAACTTCTTCTGAAATAAGATTACCAGTGATGTCTTGATCTATCAGTCCAGTGATCTCCATCAAAGAATTGGCAAAACTCTCCAGCTTCCTGGTTTCAACTTCCGAGGCTGATCCTGAATTAGTCCTCTCAACTGCTGCTTCCAACATGGCAGAAGTAATACGAAGTTTTAAGAGGATCCACTGAAGTTGGCTATCAAGTCCAAGCCCCACTACTGATTCCAAAAAAGGAATATCAGTATTTTTCAGACAAAGTTTAAGGCTTTGTTCTGTTCTTGATAACACTCTACAGACCTCCAACAACTGGAAGTTTATTGTTATCTTCTCGCGGAAAACACTTGTGCCAGCTTCCTGATCATCACTTTCATCTGTACAAGATTTCAACATAGCAAGAGTGATCATAAGATTCAAGAAACATTATACGGAGAGTGTAGCTGAAAACCTCAAGATGCATTTTCAGCGTGAGTGTTGGAAATAACTAAATGAACAAAATAAAATTTAAACAAGAATCCGTTCATTCTATAATTTTCAATCGTATTCTTCGTCCTCCCTCCTGTTAGAAACGACAGCACTTCTATGTCATAGAAAATTACCTGAAAGAATATCGGGAAAGACAAAAATTTGATCAGGACTTCGATTTTCCATTTTGCAAATATAATCAACTCTGAGCTCCTTGATCAGTATAATGTCTATGTGTTGTAAAAAAAGCAGAGAAGATATGCAGATAAACACGACTTTGAGTTGAGGAGCCGAGAGAGTAATTTAACAGCTCTGAGAACTCGCACACATTTATACACATTGTGAAATTGCTTAGTGTTAAATTTTCCAGTAGGAAACATTGAGCACAGTTTCCTGGAAACTACCTCAGTTACTACCAATGGTTTTTCAGCTAGCTTAATATATGTACTTGTTGTCTTGTTACCTAGATATCATGGTTTTAAATTAAAGACCGGAACTAGGATTCTTTGTTTCACATAATCCAGTGCCATACATAGTGAACACGTCGGACAACGAGTGTGATTCTGCCACGCTCTTTGTCACTAGCTCTTGTTTTACTAGCGTTTCGGTTTTGGTTTTCATCACCAGGGATAATCTCTAGCGTTTGTTATCTTCTGCAATGTTTTGTGTTGAAGTTTATTATATGCGTGAGGAACAAGGGATAGTATAGTTGTATTCTAGCGTCCAAATGAACTTGAACTTGAACTTGAACTTGTTTAATAAGAGAAAATGAGTTATTTCTGCTAAATTTTTTAGACTTGGTCTCGTTAAGTATTTCGATATTATTAGAGATTATTCTGTTACATGTTTAGTGGCGGAACCACAATTTCAAAATAGCCGGGGTTAAAATGAAATAACGTCAGTATTTTAATGCTAGCCGGGAATTATAAAGAAGTTACTATTAAAATTTTCAGCTCAGCCGGGATTTTAGCCTAGGTTAGCCTCCCGTTAAGCAGGAGTCCGGGGGTCAGCTACACTGCCCATTACAGAGGAAGCAAATGATTTGACTATGATATTATTCCATACCTGTAAATTGTAATCAGATAGTCAGATTATACTCGTTTTGTAATTTGAGAAGATTGCTTTGGTAGTTTTAAAGGATAGTTTGACATTATTATGTTTTATTTTCTTAATGTTACTTGTCACACCTTTCACAAACACATCACTAGACACTAGGAGGAAAGTGCAGTAGGGGCTTTCTTTTGTCATTGTAAATCTTGCTCATTATTCTTGAAATTATCACACATTCATAACCTAGTACAATGACGAAGCGACCAACATTCAAGTGAAGGAATTCTTTATCTTATAATGGTAATAACTACTCCCTCTGTCCCATCAGATTCTTTATATTGGGAACCGTGCACTCGACACGCATTTTAAAACTCTTATAAAATATAATTCCATAATTTATTTTTAAAATTTTCTTTTTCTGAATAAAAGTTAAACCATTATATTTTTATACAAAAAAAAAATTCCAAAAAAATTTATAAAACTATACTTTTTATAAGCCTTAAAATGCGTGCCAACAGGACAGCAAGTTCTTCATGCGCCTTTGCCATAAAACTCGATGAGACTTTCAGTGTTTTTATAACAACGAAAGGGGGAGAGAATTTATTCAACTAGAACTCATGGATATATTTTGCAAATTCCAGCCAGTAAAAGGGATAAAATGGAACATTTTACGACAACCTTGGGGATACAGTAGTTCAAAACAGCACGAGTACCAGCACAGTGTGTCGAACTTCAGGGTTAGAGCAAAGAGAATTAATTCAGCCAATACCATAGGTGATATAACTGTAAGTTTATAACCATTGCTAGTGATACAAAATAGATCTTTTAAAAACATTAAAAAGAAGTAACAAGACAATAGTGTCCATTCATTCTAGCAATATGGTACTCCCAACAGAAATAATATATACAAACAACAATTTAATTAACGTAGATTTATTGTACTCGCGAGGAACTAATCAAAAGTAGAACATATAATAAGTGGTTGATGAGGTGAGGAACATATAAAGTGGTAAATGAACACCATCTTGAGTTGAAAACATATAATCCCACTTAGAGATAGCTCGTTACTATTGATCCAAACAAGTTCAACTGCTTCGGGCCCTCAAAGAGCCGATTCATATGATCCCGAACTTATTTTGAAGTTGAAGCTTATGCAAGTCAACTGATTGTTGGACTCATCAGTCATCCTCATCTTAAGAGTGTAAGATCCCTGAGAAGAGCAACATATTTTAGCAAGGAAAACTAGAGTTTAGCTGCACTACTCATATCTGTTACACGAGGCGGGAGACATGAACGATATACATTATCCAAAACCACATGGAGATTCTAAATCTTCAGATGTGTTAATCTCTTTAAATTGGTTCAGTTTCATACAACAGTAAAGCTGTCCAAGCATCAACATTTTTGGTCTAGACCATTCTTATAATAGTTTGTGATTATTTTATTGTACTTGATGCCTTATGTACAAATACAAAAAAGTGGACCAGGAGCCTGGATTCTTATAATAGTTTGTGATTATTTTATTGTACTTGATGCCTTATGTACAAATACAAAAAAGTGGACCAGGAGCCTGATGAGGGCTGTCTGGGGGGAAAGGCAAAGGTACAAAACCATGCTAAAACATGAAGCTGGTTGAGGTTCTTGTAAATTTGAAGGGAGAAAAACTTTTGTTCACTCATTAAATAGAATATAATATATTGATACTGTGACACAGGATCAGCTTATATATTTCTGAACTAATAACCACTTTTATATAGGAAAGTTTTAGCTTCACTGGAGAAATATATCATAAACACTTGGAGTATGTGCATCTTTTTTTGCAAACACATTCTCAACCTTGTTCCACCAAGTACTTTAATAAGGATTCTGATATTACTAGTCATCCCTAAAAGCTTTGTGTATAATGTAAGTATACTTTCACTGGTGACCACATAACAAATTACATGACAACTGGGGTGCAATAAATACTTGAAGAAAGTGATGTTTTCAATATCATGCCTAAAACCGATTTATTGATTTTATTTCAACTGGATATTCATCCAAGTAACAAGAATTCCATCATCCAATTGTTTCTAACACATTCCATTCAGCGTTTACCGACTTGAGTCCGTCTAAAAAAAGATTAGGTAAAGCTCCTCAAATTTTATAAGATTCGATGTATAGGTCTAATCTATTGAGAAATATATAATATACTCCCTCCGTTCCCATTTGTTAGACGTTTCAGACTTCCATTAGAATTCCTTTTTATCTGACGTTTTAAGTTTCCAAAGTGTATTTAATAACTTACTTTCCATAAATGCCACCTGCTGGTATATCTCTTCTTTTTTAGTTGTTCAAATAACAAGGGTATAAAAGTAAAAACAAGGCCTTATTTAATATGCTCTAGTGCCTTAATGACCCCTCCTTGGTTTGTGAAATTTTTTATAGAACGTCTAATAAAAAGGAATGGAGGGAGTATTAAAAAGAGGTGCATCGAGTAAATTTCTATTCTAGCAATTCTGACTTACAGGAGGAGTGATTCCAGGTAGAACTTGAGTGTGCGAAAGCACAAATTTACCAGCTGATATAGGGCAACTTGACTTCTCACAGATATCGTGGGATTCTGAATGGACACTAATCCCCAGAAACAAAACTTGAAGAGACAGTTTTCCTCCAGATATTGGTTGACCTGTAAAAAAAAAAAAGTATTATCAGTGGAAAGTAGCTTAATCAAGTTCATGGCGGCAGCCTCTTATATTATAAAAATATATCTCAATGGTTTAGTTGAGATATACATGGAGCAAATGTGATTCATAGCTATAATTGATTTTTATAACCAAAATATGGAACTAGATTTACAAAATGATCACTCTAATGCATAGCTAGCTATAATTGAATGGAAATTTGCTTAAATGGATAGTTAGTTAGTTACTATTCAATCCTAAATATAGAACCAAAGATGGCTATAGCCATCAAATAAGAGAAGGGAGGAAATATCTTTGTCACGTGAGTATTAACAAATATAACAATAAGTCAATCATAAGCATTAGCGTTGGACTAAGAGTTCTATTGTAGCATGCAGTGATCCAAGTAATTAGCTCAACTTTACAACTTACAAGAAAATCTCTAAAGTTACCCTTGGCACTCGTTTGTGTGTGATTTTATAAGAATATAGTGAGTTAAAAAAGACTTCGGAACCCATTTGTAGAGAGATGCATATAATTGTATCATCTATGCACAGCCTAATAAATTTCATATATACCTTTACTAAAAAAAAAAAAAAAAAAAAAAAAAAA
>PHNY01076996.1:7874-23801 GCA_003724115.2 Anethum foeniculum
TAAATTAAGCATAAAAATCTGTGCGAGACACATACCTCTTTATATATATAATAAAATAATTTTTGTGCATGTATTAAAATAATTTCGTAACTAAAAATATGATAAAGGATAATATTTTGACTTTATTATAGAAAGGCAACTGTTCCTTGTTTCTTTAAATTTATTGGAAATCTCTGGTTCTATTCTATCAAAACTATGATTATTATTTTAACCCTGACTGTTACATAAATAAGGTACCCACCCTTCATTTTTTTAGGACTTTTAAAGCTTGCAGCTAAAATTTCAACCTTTTAGCATGCTGCAAATAGACCAATATATATTCTTGTTCCAAGAAGATCTATGCAGCTCGGGATCTGTTTGATAAAATACAACGTTCCCTGTATCACTAACATAATGATCTTCCTCCAAGCTTCTTATAAGATCACTTATCAAGTGAAATGGAATAGGACTTGATTTCTGTGGCTCTTTGTAATAATTTCCAAGCACTGGCTTTACTGCAGAAGTCTGCTCCATTTGATATAGAAACCATTAAACTATAGTAGAGTTCAATATAAATTACGAAAATATTAATATCCGAGATAGTAAAACTGCGACTTAACATATGATTCCAATTCTAACTTTTACATGATCCAGTTTAGCATCAATGTTACTTCATCTTCTTATAAATAATACTCTTACACTTCCTACAATCCAATAGAAGAGCTAATATATAGAGTAGTACCAATAGAAGAGACAATAGAGTAGTACCCTATTCAACATTGTCCACATAGTCGAAGAACAACATGAGTTTATTGTTTGAGAAACTTCTAGAAATATTCACAGGCCATGTTTGCTAACCTTTTAAATTTAATCTAACCTTAAATGTTTTACTGTATTTAGTGAATCCAAAATAGTTGCAAGTTTTAACATAAGTGGTTGTATACTTGTATCTTTCCATCCTTTCTTTTATAGTTGGAAAAGTTATTGTTCGTCCCAAGTCTGTGTTCAAACTCCTACAGTTATGCATAATGTACTTTTACAGTAAGAGGAAAGGACTTACTGCTTCTAGTAGATGATAATGTGGAATTTGAGGGAAGAGATGATGTATAACATGGGTGCCTAGGTGATGATGAATGTAACTAAACCATCCGTAGTCACGATCAACTGTTGTAAGTGCTCCTTTCAGATAATTCCACTCCTGTCTTAAATGTTGGTCAAACAGTTACTTGATCCGTCAACACGATTATTTTTTATAAACTGTCATTTTAGTTTTTCGTTAAATGTCTTTTTTGTTTTACAAATTACAGCTGGAAGTTCTAGTATACTTGTAAAACTAAAGCACTTATTACCTCGCCACGATACCAAGGAACCTTGTGATCATGTCCATGGTGATTCAGATAAGTAACAGAGCTAATCCACATCACAAAAATCTGCAGAATATTGAATTCTGAATAAGTAATTTAAGTACTATTGTTATGTACTCTCTGCTGAAATTAAATTTAAAAATCACAAAAATTATCGCCTAAAAGATAGTTCTTGATGTCTACAGTGACAAATATGACTAACCCAGTAGGGAATCCAGTATAGCTTTATCATTTGGACTGGACCAATGACAACAGATAAAACGAGAAGCAGGACAAACATGAGAGTCCAACACACAGTTGAAAAGAACACATTTCTCCTCTCACCGGGAAGAAATAATTCAGTGTTAGGGTTGAAGTGAGAACCATCCTTTCCAGGAGACCTATACAGCTGTTACACAATCCACCATCAAGTGGAAACGATTAAACAAGCTAAAGTTTGCAGATAACAAAACTTGATCAATAAATTTTTAAAGGAATCGATGACTTGTGCTAATACACTATTCACAAAATAGAATTCTAAAATGTAAAACATGACATACAGCTCCTCACCAGATACAAAGGATGTGCAAGCAATGGAAAAGGAATTGTGAATCTCAAGAATTTGGTAGAGTCGTCCAAATTTTTGTATATCTTTTCAGGCAACTGGAAACATATAAGAGAAATTTAGGTGGTCACCTGCTGTATGGCTTCAAGAATACAGAGAAACTTATGACATGAACTTAGAAATAAACACAATGTAAGCTTGTTAGAGGAATTAGAAATTACCGGCACCCAAGCTTCATCCTTGTCAGCATGCCCGTGATTTTGATGATGGGTTCTATGGCCTATTCTACTGTTGTTTATTCCAGTGTACAACATTTTAGAAACATTATTATCAAATACAAACAAAATATATCCCTCAAAAAAGAATATTCTAAGCAAAGGTTAACAAGGGAAATGTTAAAATTTGGATGAATTCACTTACAAGCCATGGAAGGGTGTAAGAACAAAAGTAAGCAGAACATGCCCCATAACATTATTTAGCATACGATTATCCGAAAAACTCCCATGCCCGCTACAAAAATAAATAAATATAATTACATATACAACATTAAAGTATAGACACCATAGTATGAAGGAACTCAGTGATAGACAACTTCTCCTAGTGCAGAAATATATATACTTGTTCATGTTCTGAATCATTACCAGTCATGACCAATGACAAACAATCCCATGAAAACTGAACCTTGAGCAGTCCAATAAAGTGGCCAGAAATTCCAACTATCAATATAAACTGCTATTGCCATTAATCCAAAAGCTAGAGTAAAATCTCTGAGAACATAACTGAGTGATCGCCATGGATTCTTGATCCAACAATGTTTTGGAATGGCTGCTCGTATATCTGCTATTTTAAATGGAGGATTTGCTGCTGAAGTTAGAGCAGCATCACCATTCATCTTCATGAATACTTAAACATTCAACTTGAATTCTGATCAGGGGAGGATTTAGAATACTTTAACAAGCAGAGAAAGTCAGCAAAGATGTGCTTGGTATATTTGTATGCATTTTAAAAAATTAATATAATATGGTTGAAGCTTGAGAAAGGAAAAATAAAAAACAAAAGTTAAATAAAGGGCCGGTCAATTAAGGCGACTGCTTCAGTCCTTGGGTTACTTGTGTAATCGAGAAAATATTTGTTATTAGATTCAGAACTTCTTTTTAAATGATTCAATTATGCTACCAGAAAGGCTCGTGCTTAATTTTCTCACCGGGTTCTGTACGTTTACTTATTTGCACGCATTTCAAGACTCCTATAAAGTGCACTTTCATAATTTTTTTTAAAATTTCTTTTTCTGGATAAAAGTTTAAATATTAAACTTTTATTCAAAAAAAAAAATTTAAAAATTATGAAACTATACTTTAAAAAAGTCTTAAAAAGCGTGTCAAAAAAGTAATGTATAGAATTAAGGGGACAGGGGTATTTGTTTTTGGGAAAAAAAAACCAGCGAAAACACAAAACTGAAATACTTAAAACCTGAAACTAAGAAAAAGATTTTGAAGAACCGAGCAAGGAGTACAGTCAGTCTGAAAGAGATAGTACACATTGTTACCCTGCCCTCTAGAAATTACTTCAAGGGATCAGTACAGTGTCACACGGGCGATACTAGAATCATAACTTTCGTTGTTCTGATGTTCAACTTCCTCCCAGGGAGGTGGGATGTCGTTGCTAGTCATAACAAGGAAAGAAAAGTTTCAGCCTAGCCCTTAATGACACTCAAGCACAGCGCAAAATGATCAATAAAGTATATTGTATGCTACTAGTTGAACTTTTATTTCTCCCAGTCTCGTGAAAGTCTTAATTTGCCAAATTATGATCTTACAGCATACAAACAAAAAAATCACTATTTACCAAAACCTCTCCTATAAAACAATAATAAAACGTGGGAAGCCTAATTCAGGATGAATAATGGGCTAATGCAGCAACGAAAATAGTTCAATGGCGACATGTTTGGACAGCAATATCTGCTTCTTGTTTTATTTTGTCCATCTTGGCATGTGCAGTTCAGTCACCTATCTTATTTTCCTTTTTGCTGATGAAGCTCCATCTACATTTAAGCAAAACGATGAAATATTCCAGACATAAGCACATCCTTCAACTGCTCAGACAGGGTAAATATGAGCAAGTAAATCGATAAATGACCAGATTTTGAAAAGAAATCTATGTTTTTGGGAGCAATTAATAGTATATCTTTACAAGATTCGTGATCCACATTCGAAAGTAGATGTACTTGGATCATTTTCAGTATCTTTTGGCCAGTGTGATTGACAAATAGGGAAGAGACGGGAAGAAAGACAAAGACACATAGCGAGATGGGCTAATGCAACAGAAATACCTCTATATTCGGTTAATGTCACGTCCAAACACAAACGTTGTAGCCCAGTTGACTGCAACATACAATCTATTCCTCCAGCTTACAAGTCGTGTGAGATAGGCTGAACGCCAAATAATCCAGCTGACAAACCCTGCCATGGATAATCCTTTTGCTTCCTATAGACATTAACATGGGAGGCACACAATATTGATAGCAGATAAGAAGAAAATAATAATATATACATATATCTACTTATATAGTATCCATTACCTTGCTCTGCCTAAGATCAACAAGAGCTTTATAGCTGCCTACTGTTGCCATGCTTCCCAGATGTTTATAAACAAAGGACTCCCCTAATTCAATCTGTTGTGCAGCATTTGCACGTCCCCCGCCAGCTTTGGCAATAACGTTCAGCAAATTGGCCATGTATTTCCCTTGACGTTCAGCGACCTTTTAAAATCAGCTCACACGTATCATAAAGCGAACAACTGCTAACTATTTTAGGCAATAGAATTCACTACCCAAAAGTCATTAAACCACTATGCATTTCAGACAAATTGACCAACCCCCAACTCTTAAAATTCTCAATGACATCAAGGTAATTAATATATTAATTATTTTCTTTTGTACATGGATTAAGTTTCAATGCACTACAGACAGATATCAATTTAAAATGTGAAAAACACATATATTTTATATTTATGTATATATTGGAAATGCCAATATGCAAACATATTCAGAGCAGTGCCATATGGTTCTCGAGGTCTGATTGTATTAAGCCAAATGCGCAAATATGTTTTCTAAAGTAAAACCATGAATCAGATAACCTTTTGATGACACACAAATAATGATCTCCTAACCTTGATCAAACAGTTCACTATTGGAAATTTCTAACATACACAAACTTGCCTGAGCCAAAGCTGGAAGAACATGCTTTCCTGTACTTTCAAGATACCCACAGCAGTCACCAACTGCAAAAACATCAGGCACCGAGGGTACGCGCAGCCATTCATCAACTCCGATTCTGTAAAATATTTCAATATGATAAGCTTTTTCTAAAAGTTGCTATATTGTTAAAGTATAGGGAGCCTTTGCCACCACATTGCCAGTATGATAACTATCTTTCTGGAAAACATAAATGCAAAAACTATACATAGGTCACCAGGGATCATGCTCAATACAATCTTCGGAAGTCTATGTGCACTTTGTGTCATATGGACGAAAAATGGGTTAAAACGGTTAACATATTAACACCATAATTGTTTTAAAATTTAGGGCAACAAATGATAATGGAAGTCTAATGAGGCAGAAAACAAGCAATGAAGTTCAATAAAACCAAATCAATGCCAGAACTACGTCTTGAGACAGCAGCTATTCAGGAATTCAAATTAGCAAACTATAAATAGGAAAGTGCACTTCTAAAATTGTTTCAATATTCTAATTTTCACCAAGCAGAAGAAAATGATTGGTGATACAGAATTAAATAACTTACCTCCCGCCTGGAGACTTCGGAACATCAAGTGCTTGCACGAAAGGTGAGGGACCAACACCGGTAGACCATACTAATAGACCATAAGGAACACTTGTTCCGTCCGTAAGTACTATCTTCTGAGGATGAACATCCTTCACAATTCCACGTACAAGACGAACTCCAGCCTTGAATAAATGAATATATTAAAAAGCAAAATATAAATATATCCTAAACAAATGATGAAACCTCAACATTACCAGACAGTAACATGCAAAAATTATAGATTGAAGAATTAAGTAGAGTAATGTGTTCAGTTGAGGAGGCAGGCACAAAAGGAGCCTAAAATGAAGAAAATAATTTGAAAGAGCTTTGTGTATTAGCTATATCTGCACAACAACTTTATAGTTGCTGTTTTCACCAGTAACAGAACTAAAAGATCATTGTGGACTATAAGTTAGAATCAATGCATCAACTTCTTATATTCACTGACAAACTCAGTATGCAAGGCAATATTTAACAATTATAGTTCACTGCTTACATTTGTCTTGTTTAAATTCAAGAAAATAAAATATTACATGCTATATGGCATCTGCAAAAGTATCTTATCTTTTAACAGTACTAGCTTTTAGACAACAGAGTTGGCAAGCTAACATGTGAGCTTTCTTTCTGCTAAAGTTTAACTCACCTTGGTCAAATGACTAGTCGCATATGTCCGAAGACGGTCATCAAAAGACGACAGTATCTCGTTCGCCTGTAAATTGAATAAACTTTTTAGATTAACTCCAATATTTGCAGTAGATATATCAACTAGAATTAATTACAAATTGCAATCTGTCTACAATAACTGCTGTAAAGAAGGCGATGAATAAAATGCCAATAGAATAGAAGTATAAGCTAACCTCAATCAGAGTAACATGGATATAGTCTTTCACATGAGCGTATCCTTGACGAACATCTCTCGTGATAAAATCACTAAGTTCACCGCTGAACTCAACCCCAGTAGGACCACCTCCAACAACAACAATATGTAAAAGCCTACGCTTTTCTTCTTCACTAACACCTAATTTTTAACACATTCAGAAAAGAAATTTGAAGGTCACATCAATCTGATATTGTCGGTAACAATTAGCAATAATTCATGCTATGGAATTAGATTTAGGCTCAAGAGACACTAGCTGTACCTCAAAAGCTGATTTTTGTTCAAGGCTCTAAGCTACAAACTCCAATATACAAATTGGCATATTGCAGTTGCAGCCACTAGCACAAGAGCATCACATTAAATTCATAAATCAAGAGCTTAGCTTACCAGGTACATCAGACAACATTAAGTTAAGTAGTAACTTCCTCCTGATTTCCTGAGCATGATGAACTTCACGAAGGAAAATTGCATGCTCTTTTACTCCTTTAATTCCAAAAGTAGAAGCCTCGGCTCCGGATGCTATGACTAACTTATCATATGAAATTTTGAAGTCCCATGGATTAAGAGTCTGTATTCCATCTGTCACAGTTCGGCAATGCACCTATAATAATAACATACCCTTACAATTACATCTAAAATTTCCAACCCAACCATAAAATTAAAAATAGAAACAGCCTAACAACTAGAGCAACACATATCTTGCCATGCGCATAATGTTAGGCAAAAGTTCACATGTTGTTATCATCACACTACTTAATATTACACCTAATTAAGTAGATACACAACCAGTTATCAGTTTGTAATTGAATAAAAAAAACCTGCATGAAAATAGTAGATCAAAGATTCTAACATATATTCCCAACAATACAACTTGAGCAAGTTCAAGACACAACCTTTATTTATTGAACCCAAGTACTAAAAAAATTCCACGATTTCCTTGTTACATAATTCACCCCCACCAAACAAATATGCCTGAAGTAATAGTAATGTATACATTCATATAAGCAACAATCAATCAAATAATTAGATACATAACCGTTCATCACTTACTAATTAAATTAAAAATTCCTGACATTATGATAGCTAATCCAAGATTCTAAATAAATTCCCTAAAAAATTAGTTGGGCAAGTTCAAGACAAGAAACAAACTTTATTAATAAAAATAACAGATATGCATTATATAATGTACATTCCTCATCAAACATCATACATTTACATTCACATAAAAAAACAAACCTCTTTTTTTTGAGTATCAACAGCAGAGCAATTAGCAAGAAAAAAGAAAGAGCCGGGTTCTTTAGAAATAGCGGGTTGGATCCGACCAATGGGCTCAGCAACAGATCGAAATTCAAGAGTGCCCACACAAGTAGAAGCCAAAAGAGGAGTAAACACCATGTGATTCCTAGGAGACACACAAACGATGTCGTATAGTTTAGTGTCGATCTCCTTCATTAACCTACATGCTCCCCATCCGGATCCTAAAACAACCATCCGAGGTTTCTGGTCGGGTTTTGTGGGACCTAGTAAAGGCGGTGGAGAGGTAGTCAAGTGGCGGGCGAGGGAGGGTGTGATGGGGGAAGAGTGGTGGGCCAGGGTGCGTTTGATGGTGGGGACAGTAAGGAGGTTCTTGAATCTGTACATGGTGGATCAAGAAAGGTAGGGTGAGATTGGGTTTTTGTATGTTGTATGTATAGGTAAGGGTTTATAAAATATTTGATGGGTTTAAGCAAATTATATGAAGAGGACTAGTATGAGTTTGTTAGGAAACAAGAATTGTATGAATATTGACTGGGGAAATATAATGACAGAGAGGATGATCAGAGTAAGCAGGTGACAACAACTACTGAGTTATTGTGTTTATCAGTGCATGTGTAGGCCATGGGCATGGCGGCTTCAATTCTTACTAGTATTTGTTTGAGAAACATGTGGAGTATATTTTTTACGTTAAAAATAATGTGTCATATTTTGTTACTATTTGTTAGTTAATATAAATTATTCAAAACCATTTAAATTTTCAATAATGCATGGCACATTAAACAAAGAAAAGAATGGAAAGTAGTTTATGTTATTTTCCATGATAGACCCTGTTTGGGAGTGCTCTGTTTTAAAAATTAGATGAGTGTTTGATAACATTTTTGATATAATTATGTTTTGATGTAAATATTAAATAAAATAATATATTTGATAAGTTTTGATGATGAAATCAGCATCGATTTTTCGCAAAAGCTGAAAAACAACTTTTTTCAAAAGCATGGGATGACTTACTTTCTCAAGAAGCAACTTTTACTCCAAAAGAACTTTTCGAAAAGCAGATTTAACATTTATCAAACAATTTTTTAGCTCATTTTCAACAAAAAATCTTCTTAAATAAAGGAACAAAATTTTAGACATAATAATGTATAAAAAGTTCAGTTCTTTCGGGATTGTTGGCTTTCTCAAAAAAGTTATTTGGAAACAAGTGAGAAAATTAATTTATCAACTTTCCTTTTTTATAAAAATATATGTCGGTCACATAGGGAGTCATTCTTAAATAAAGAGAATTAAAAAATAAAAGCACTGATTAATTCCCATATAATGGGGATAGCCTAAGACTTGACCAAAAGAAAATAAAAAACATTGACACTTCTATCATAGGAAGAGTACGTAGTAGCAATCTTTTATTTGTGTTCGTAAGAAAACGTAATAGCAATCGTTATGGTTGAGCAATTTGACGTGTATGGTCGGTCAACTTTCTGAAATTATATACTCATGTGTTTTTTAATAATTGACGATTTCACTTTACGTTTTAATTTTTGGTATACATCTTTAGGTGCTTTGATCGGATAGTTAAAAATTTTTATTTTTAAATTTTTTTTTTGAATTAAAAAATACAATCAAAATTTTAATTTAAAAAAAAATAAAAAATAATAATTCTAGCTATCCGATCAAATAATCTAAAAATGTGTGCCAAAAGTCAAAGGCTCAGTTAGTAACTATTATTAGTATACTAGAAGAGCTTGACTTGATCTCTTGGACGCGCTACTGCTATGTTTAGTTATTCGATTACAAGGTGGATCGCCTTTTAAGCACAAATTCAGCTTCTGATCTTTGAATAAGTCTCCATCGATAATAATATTACAAGAAAAAGAGACTAGAGCCGTTAGTATTTTTTTTGCATACGGTATAATTGTAGCCGTATTTTAAAACAAAATTTAATATTTTTTATTAATCAAAATAAATAAAATATTGGAAGATGTTATCAGAAAAATTAAAAATATGACATATTTTTTCACAAAATATAATCGGTTTACTTAACAAAAAATTTCTTAATCTCTCCTTGAATAGATTCTTCAAAAAAAACTCCAACCATAAAACAAAAAGAAACATATATATAGAATAATAAATAATACTCCAATACATATTGTTCAACCTCTTTATTCCACAATGCGATTTTTAACTTTGTTTAGAACGAATATATCTTTTATCACCTTTTATTTAAAGATTTTCGTATTTAGTTCTTCATAAACACATGATGATGGTAGAGGGAATCCCGGAGTAAAAATGAGAGCCCAAGTCCTTATTTTCTTCTTTGTTTTTCTTGATTAAATTTTTATTTTTCTCTAATAATCTATCAATTTATTTGATTTTATTTAGTCTATCCTCAAGAGAGTTTAGTTTATTTTGGTTTGTTTTGGTGTTAGTTATGTCCAGGATTATAGATTTGCGGGACTTTCATGGTTTTGATTATTTTGATTCAGCGATAAAGGTTTTCATGGAGACGCATTTATGATCGATTGCTTAAGACAGTTGGGTGATATCAAATATATATATTCTTATCATCTTCAAAAATTCGCTTGGTTGTCTTTTCAAGAAGGAAGGAAGGATTCAACAACGATGTATTTAAGCGTTTGTCTAATTTCGATTGTATTTTTAGATGCCATGACTTTTCATTATTGAATTGATTTATCATTTTTCAAAGAAAAAAAAGAGTTAACAGTTAATCAATTTTTTTACATTTTAATTAACATTTTTTTCTTTATTAATAATTTTTTTTGTTTAATAAAAATATTTATTTCACTAAGTTAATCTAAAAGGATAAAATTAATAACACTAAAACAATTACAAGTGCATTATAATAAAGACATTTCATTACAGTATTCTTATTTGGGTTCAAGAATTGTTTTATCTTCTTTTTTCTAATTGATTCAAGAAACCACATTTTATGCATGAGAGAATAAATTCATCATTCATGTTTATAGATTTAATACTTTTGCCGTACATAAACATTACAAACATGGAACTAGATATCGAATTTAAAATTTTGACCTTTTTATTTTGGACTCATATACACATAATATATTGATTCGAGTTTTTAATTATACCAACCTAAAACATGTGCAATACATACAGTGGCTTTTATTAATATTTTCTATTTTTCATTTAGTAATATATAATTTTAATGAAATTCTAATTTAAGTAGTTAAATATTACAAATTAGTGATTATATATATAATTATAATCTTATTCAATGTAATGACTTCTGATTAAGATAAAATATTATAAAATAATATATGATTCATGAGACTTTGAATCATGTATCTATTTTTATTTCTAAAAATAAAAATATTTAATTTAATTTATTGTTAGCGGAATTCGAATATAAATACTTAATAATATATGATATAATAGTTCTTGTCATTCAAATCTAAGTGTCTCGCTATTTGATTAGGAAGATGTTACTGTAAATGATAATTAACAATAGAGATTAAAAATGGTTTAATCAAACTATAAATTAAGCAATAGGCATATTATACCTATGTTTAGTATTAGAGCTTAAATATAGTTTTTAGATTATACTTATTTTATTTTAGAATACTTGTTGTTGGAAGAAATTCGTAGAGGCTTCTCAAGTCAAGTGACTTGCTAAAGTGTTCAGGCAGAGATATCCCACGAGAGGTCATCTCTAAAAGAGGCATCTCAAGCATAGGCATCTCATGCGGAGTGACCCGCTAAGAAGCTCATGCGGAGACATCTCACGAGAGGCATCTCCTAAGAAGGCATCTCATGAAGAGGCATCTCACGATGGGTATCTCATGCGTAGCGACCCACTAAAGTGCTAATACGGAGGCATCCCAACAAGGGCCAGTTCCTAAGGAGGCATGTCACGTAGAGGATTATCCATAAAGGCATCTCATGCGGAGCAATCCACTAAGGTGCTCAAGTAGAGGCATCCTACAAGGGGTATCTCATGCACTGTTTATACAGCGTCGCCATGGCAATAAGGCGGTTAAAAGTTCCCTGGCGTCCACCTCGTCAGTTTATTTGTTATATGGCGTCGACATGGCGTCATTGGCGTCCATATGGCGTTTTTAACCGCCATGGTGCCAGACCAAAAAGAATATGGCCCAAAAAATATTATTAAAAATAGTGGCCCAATAGGCCCAATATCATATACTTACTAACTTATTATAACTTATAACCTATTTCCTAAAACCTAATTAAGAGCGCAACTTCCTCTGATTCTCTGAAGTCTTAACAAAGAATACGACTCAAGTCTCTCAAGTCTCTGATCAACCAGGTACTTCTTCTTTTCTTTTCTTTTCTTCTCCTACTTTTACTTCTTCTTCTTTATAAAGGCGCAACGTCCTCTCATTCTTATATTTATTTGTAATTACACAATGCATACCACTTGTTTGATTATATTCCTGTGTGTATATTATATACTAAATAAAGTCTATTGTCCATGTTTTATAGAATGTCAGAGGAAAATAGACAAGCTGATTATGATCCTTCGAAGGATCCTAAAAGAAAAGCAAATTCTGCTGATCCGGCATGGAAATATGGTTTCTGGCCGGATGATAATCATGATAAAGTGCAGTGCACACTTTGTGGGAAAACTGTTCGTTCTGGATTAAAAAGACTAAAACAACATCTTATTGGTGGATTTAGAGATACTACAGCATGTCCTCATTCAACAAAAGAGATACGAGAAGAGATGCTAGCAGCTTTGAATTCCCATAAAGAAAAGAAGGCCCCAATTATCAACCTAAATGAATATTATGATGATGGTGACGACGAAGATGATCCACCTACTATGACATCTGATATGGGTTCTAATTCGACGAAGTTTCCAAGTTCTGGAACAGCAGCAAAAAAAATAAAGTACCAGCTTTTTTCAGCCTAAAAAGCCTTCCAATACACAAGCAAATTCAAAATATATGGTTTCGATGTTACGAAAATCTGTAGAAGAAGTTGTTGATGAAAGGCATAAAAAAGGTCCATCCCAAAGAACACTTGAGGCTACCACAAGATCAAAAAAGGAACGTGAACAGGTTTTTGATTACATTGCTGATTTTTTCTATGAGAATGGCATACCGTTTAATGCAGCCAATTCGAGGAGTTATGAGTATATGATTGAAGCTGTTGGACGGTTTGGTCCAGGATTGAAGCCACCTTCAAGTTACGAATTACGTGTTCCACTACTTGAAAAGGCAAAGAAGAAAACAGATGAGATAAAGAAAAAACATGAAAATGCTTGGAAGAAATATGGTTGTACTCTCATGTCAGACTCTTGGACAGACAAGAGAGGAAGACAATTAATTAATTTTCTTTCAAATAGTCCTCAAGGAACATTCTTTATAGACTCGGTAAATGCTTCCGGTGAATCACAGGACGCGACCTTGTTGGCAGGCTTCTTTGACGAAAGAATTCAAAAAATTGGAAAAGACAAAGTAGTCCAGGTACTTATTTTGCAATTCAATTCTGATTTTTGAACTTATAAACAATCCTTGCCTGTACTTTTTAATTATGAATTTATAATTTATTCTTTCAGATTGTAACTGATAATGGAGCAAATTTTAAAGCGGCTGGTCGTATACTTGAAACAAAGTATCATACATTGTTCTGGACCCCTTGTGCAGCACACTGCCTAGATCTTATGTTGGAGGATATTGACAAATTAAAGGAGTTTAAGCCTTGTATTACAAAAGCAAGATCCATTACAACTTTTAGTTATAGACATGGGAGACTCTTGATACTGCCAAAAAGTGCATTAGTATGGATCTTGTGAAGACTGGAGTTGCCAGATTCGCGCCTGCATATCTTACTTTGTCGAGTTTGAATAGACATAAAGATGCCTTGCAAAAATTATTTATCGATGATGATCGGACAAAATCTAAGTTGGCAAAGATAGAGTCAGGAAAAAAATGTATGAAAATGTTCTCTCCATTCGCTTCTGGAATTCTATGGACGATTGTATCAAAACTTCACATCCGCTTCTTCTTGTCTTGAGACTTGTTGACGGTGATGAAAGACCTGCCATGCCTGAGATTGTTGCGGCAATGGACTATGCTAAGAAAAAAATCAAAGAATTATTTGAAGGAGGATCACAAGTAATCTGCAACAAAGTTCTCAAAATAGTTAATAACATATTGACAAATCAAATGGAACAATTACTATATGATGCTGCGTTATTTTTGAATCCATCCAAATATTTTGCAATTAAAGCCAAAGATGCACCAAGAGCAGCCAGGATACGAATGAAATTCAATGACGTTATTCAAAAAATGGTTCTTAATGAGAGCTTGTTAGAATCTATAAGCGAGCAAGCAAACAACTACCAAAATATGAGAGGTGGCTTTGATGGAAAGAATGTTGTTAAACATCGGAAAACAATGAGTCCTCGTGAGTTTAGTTTTATAATTTTTTTATTGATTTGTTAGTATTTATAAGTTTATAACTTTTTAGTTCAATGCATAACTTTTATGTTTTTTCTTTCATTTTAGTTGATTAGTGGGGCTGTTATAGTGGCCTTGTAACTGACCTTTCGCAGTTTGGGATTCGAATAATTGGACTCTGCTGCACATCATCCGGTTGTGAGCATAACTGGAGTACGTTTGAATTTGTAAGCCAACTAAGTTTTGCCTCTTGTGTTGTACTTGTACAAGTCTGCCTCTTGTAAATAATATCTTAATATCATCTTTGTTTTGATCAGATTCATACAAAAAAAAAATCGACTGGAGCATCAGAGATTGAATGATTTGGTTTATGTATAGTACAATCGAAAGATTGATACAAGGTTTAAAATGCGTATAGCAGAGGGTTCAGATTTTGATCCACTAGTTCTTGAAGACTTACAATGGGAAAATGAATGGGTTAATATAGATAGGGACCTTATTCATCCTAACGAGGACCTTTGGTGGGATGATGTTGATAGAGCTGTTGGAGCTTCTGCAAATAGTCGTGGTCGAAATACTAGAAGTGCTCGTCATGGAGAAGGCAGTTCTGCTATTGATTTGGACGAGGATGAGGATGACTATGAGACTAAAGAAGATGAAACAAGAGAAGATGATATGGATCCTGTTATTGAAGATGATGACATAGAAGATGATTATGGCATGAGATCTGATCCTGGTCAATATAATGACAATGAAGGATTTAATAACTTTGAGTACTAATATTTAAATTATGATTTATGACCTATTTTAATTTATTAATCTGGTGGAACACTAAATGTGGCTTTTATGTTTAATGTTATTTGGATCTTATGTTTAATATTTAAGTCTTATGTTTAATATTATTTAGAATTTATATATAATTTATGCATGTATAAACATAATATATATATATATATATATATATATATATCACAGTTTTCTTCAACTTGCTCACGTCTTTATACAACATCAGATTATTAATTATTGTTTTTTGTAGCAAGTGGTGTTTTCAATAGACTCAATCTCTTCCAAAAACCAAAGTAAAAAAAATGAAGAGATCGGCTTCCGAATCACTCTATTGATGGAATGGATTTGTAGGAACATGGTGGCATTGAATGCCTTTGAAAATGAAGAAAGCTAGTGAAATCAAGACTCCAGCAGGGGGGAGAGAAGAAGAGAGAAATCAATGAATAATTCTCCAAAAACTAAATAACAAAAATGAAGAGATTGAGTCTATTGAAGACACCACTTGCTCCAATCAAATTGCTTTCGATAAAGCCACCTAAAATTAAGGCTAAGAAAATCAAGTCTCCTGATGCACTAATGGAAAAGTGTAAGGAAAATGAAGGATTTGATGATGTCACTCATTTGTCACTTGGGGTCCAGCTCGAGGGTGATGTAATGAGTATTCTTATTCCAAACCACCAATTTGATATTTTTTCGTTTTGGACAACTTCTCGTCTACTGATCGTCCACTGATCGTCCACTTCTCGTCTACTCCTCCACATATGTTTTCCATAACAATAAAAATCTCATCATTATCCACCATTGGCTCATGTTTGTTTGAGAATTGCTGAGATTTTTCCAACTCCACAATCTCCACAACTTGGTTGGGATTGGGGGGATTAATAATTTTCACACAATTACC